>JANIEX010001062.1:0-14125 GCA_027627405.1 Leucocoprinus birnbaumii | reverse complement strand
GCAGGCGGTGATCGAGAAGGTTAGAGAAGCTTATGCTTTGATGGCCGATGCAGGGGCACGTACCCGAAACCCCATCAGTGCGATCTCCACCATAATCGACTCGGGGGCAACAGACCACTGCTTTGTTAATCGAGACGAATTCACGAAATATACGCAATTCACAAACCCGATGACTGGGCGAACCGCTGAGAAGGACGTGACGTTCGAAATCGTCGGGCAAGGGACTGTGATGATATCAGTCGATGTTGGGGGGAAAGTGGTAGACCTTACCTTGAATGACGTATTGCATACCCCGGGACTGCGCTCGAACTTGATCTCGATCCCAAAAATCTGTAGTCTGGGCTTTAGCGTTTTTTTCGGCCTAGAGGAAGTAGCGGCGCGGCATCCGAACGGTTCAATGGTGCTGAGGGGAGTCATGACAGACGGATTGTACCAGGTGCCGGTGGTTGACACGCCAAGGGCATATTTGGCAAAATCGCAACGCAGGCCCGCGAGTTTTGACGTATGGCATCGCCGTTTTGGGCACGCAGGGCTCGACAGCCTCAGGAACTTAGCGAGGAAAGGGTTGGTGGACGGCCTGGAAGTGGTTGGAGGTATGGACATGGGAGGAAGTTGTGAGGATTGCATATACGGGAAGATGCACGCGAGAGCTTACGATGAGGAGGTCGTGCCGGAGAAGGAGTTACTGGAATGTCTTCACGTGGATCTGTGGGGACCGTCGCCGGTAGCGTCAGCCGGTGGATCGAAATACTTCATGTTGATGATGGATGGAGCGTCCTCCTTCCGGGCGGTCGAGTTCTTGAGGGAGAAGACAGCCGAGGCGACACTGAGGGTGTTGAAGGACTTTGTACTCCATGCAGAAAGGTTGACGGGCAAGGCCCTGATTCGAGTCCGGGTAGACAGAGGACGGGAGTGGGATAATCGCCTATGGGACGAATTCAGAAGGGAACACGGCTTCGCGATCGACTTCACTACCGCGTACGCTCACCAGCAAAACGGTGCCGCCGAAAGGAGTATGAGGATTATCCTCGATGGTGCGCGTTCTATGCTTGCGGAGTCAGGCCTACCTACGAAATTCTGGCCGGAAGCTGTGCGTACCACCGTATACGTCCGGAACTTGATCCCCTCCAAACGTCATCCCGACGTCGTGCCTGCAGAAAGATGGTATGGCAGGAAGCAGGACGTGACTCACCTTCGGCCATTCGGATCGACCGCCTACGCCCACATTTCACCCGAAACCAGCACTTCGAAGCTCGCAGCACGCGCCACCCGACTCGTTATGATCGGTTACTTCAGCAGGGGGAGTTATAAGCTCCTTGATAGAGAGACAGGGTCAGTCTATAGTGGAAGGAATATTCACTTTGAGGAGGGGAAGACTAACTTCGCGAGTGGACCGCAAAGGATGGAGTGGGGCGAGGAGGAGGATCCGTTCCCTGCTAGAGTGCTGGAGGAAAGGTTGGCGGAGGTGAGGACGCATGGGGATGACGACCAGGGGGACGGTACGACAGGGTCTGGTGACGTTGATAGGAGGGCTGACGGGGTTGATGGCGGTGATACCGAGGTCGGTACAACCGGCGGGGATAACGAGGGTAGTGGCACGTCAGAAGACGAGGTCGAGGGTTTGGTACAAGGGACGGAGGAGCAGGAAGACGAGGTGGTGAGGGTGGAAGAGACTTTGTTGCCGGTGACGGAGGCACGTGGTGGAACGTTGGCTGCGCGGAGAGCTCGGAGAGAGCCGAAGCCGTCGAGGAGGCTCATCGAGTCTCGCGAATATCTTGCGAGAGAGGCTGGGGGAGCGGCGGCTGGGGTACAGGACGCAGAGGAAGAGAGGATACCGGGGGCTTTCAGCGCGTTGGTTGGTGGTGTAAAGGTACCGAGGACTTACAGGGAAGCGATGATGGAGCCCGAAGCATGGTGGGAACCGATGGTCAAAGAAATCAACATGATGAAGGCTAGGGGTGTATATGAACTCGTGGACAGACCGGTCGGGAAGAATGTGATAGGGTCGAAGTGGGTTTACGCACCAAAGTTCGACGGCGACGGCGCTCTGGAAGGGAGGAAATCCAGGATCGTCGCGATGGGGTACACCCAGATCCAGGGTGTCGACTTTGACGAGACCTATGCCGCTACAGCGAGATTGGAATCGTTCCGTCTCATACTCGCCATCGTTGCTTCGGAGGGGCTCGTACTCTGGCAACTCGACTTCGTAGCCGCCTACCTGAATAGCACTATCGACTTCGACGTCTACATGGAGCAGCCGCAGGGTTTTGTGGAGGGGGGAGGAGATAAGGTGTGGAAACTCCAGAAAACCCTGTACGGCACGATGCAGGGCGGCCATGACTGGTTCAAGACGCTGAGCAGGACGTACAAGGAACTCGGGTATCACCAGTCCCTAGCGGAGCCCACCATCCGAACCAGGCGAGACGGCGAAAAATTCACGATCACATGTACTTACACGGATGATACGATGGGAGGTTCGTCAGACGGGGGAGAAGCAGAAAGGGCAAAGAAGGAGCTGGGGGAGAAGTACGAGGCGAAGGTGATGAAAGAGGTTGATCATATGCTGGGGATAAAAGTAGAGACGGTGGAGGAGGGAATAAGGATCTCACAGAAGGCGTATGCGAAGAGGATGCTGGAGAAGTTTGGGATGGGAAATTGTAAGCCAAAATCGACACCTCTGCCGGTAGGAATCACGCTCTCGACGAAGGACGGACCGGAGAGCGACGAGGAGAAGGAGGAGATGAAGAAAGTGCCTTACCGCGAAGCACTTGGGTCGCTCATGTGGCTACAGGTCGCTACGCGCCCCGATCTGTCGTACGCCGTCAATTTACTCTCTCGTTACTCGTCAAACCCCGGCAAGGTACACTGGGAGGCCATGAAGCACGTCATGGCGTACATTCGAGGGACGCTCGACTACGGTATCACTTACCACCGTGGATCAAGTTTACAACCAGTCGGCTTCGTGGACTCGGATTTCGCTAATGATCGCGATACCCGTCGGTCGACCGATGGACATGTCTTCTTCGCCGGTGGAGGACCGGTCTCTTGGTCAACCAAACGTCAGGAAACCGTAGCGACGTCCACGACGGAGGCCGAGTACATGGCCGTATCGCGAGCTGTCCAGCAAGCGATGTGGTTATCCTCGTTCTTCGATCAAGCATCACTCCCGCAACAACGACCGGTCACCCTTTTTATTGACAATAATGGCGCTATAGACATGACGAAAACATACAGGGGACACAAGCGTACGAAGCACATCGACGTACGCCACCACTTTGTGAAGGAGAAAGCGGAAATGGGGGAGTTCGTACCAGTTTATATTCCGAGCGAGGACAACGTAGCCGACTTGCTGACAAAACCACTCCCTCGCGACGCCACACGCAACTTCACCTCCGACTTGGGACTTTGGGACATGGAGAGCGAAGGGACGAGCAACTAGGAGAGGCAGAAGAGCGTGGTACTTCGAGACTCTCGTACCTGGGGGAGTGTTGGCGAGGTACGAGGTCTCGACGGAGGAGACGAACTATTTTTATCCTTTATCTTATTCTGGGGAATTGGCCCCTTTCCTTCTCTCTTCACCAAAAGCGGACATAGTCTGCACTGGCCGGCTGAACCGTGAAGCGGTCATGCCGGCCGACACTTTCCTTCAAAACTATACAGTTTATCTTACCATGTTTTTCTCATCCTTAAAAGCGGTTTTGATGCGAAGCGATCCTCAGCTGTTTGCACAGGCATTTTGCGTGCGAAGCTGAGGTGAGCTCTCGTAACGTTTATCTTCTATTAAAAGATTTAGACTAATTCCGGACGTAGTACGTTAAACCAATAGGTACGGAATATAGCTGTTTGCACAGGCATTTTGCGTTCGACGAAGCTGAGCTACGTTAAACCAATAAGAGGAATGCAATATGCCAACGTGAGTGTCGAGATCACTAAAGCAGTTGTACAAAGAATAATCCAGAACCGTCGACGATATTTCGAGGTTGATGAGTCGGATACAGCACCTTATCGTACACATGGCGTAAATGGCGCAACCGATGAGTCGCGTATAAAGAACGCACCGATGAGAGGTTGAGCCACCAGCCCACTAATGGGACCCGCCAACCAGACAAGCGCAGTCAGCTGTTCCGAGAGCCCAAGGCTCAGTAAGAATGGTGTACCGTAGCTGTCGGACGTCAGATCAGCTCATACCCCTATATCAACGTGTATGAGGGCTACTCACCCTAGCTCAACAGTCCAGGCTATTTGAGCACCAGCCAAAGATATACTGAGGGTTATTAGATCCCATGTCGAGAGCTTCCGCTTTCCAGGAGCCATATGGTTGTTGGTCCAAGTGGTATTCTCGTCATCACTCCCAGGTCTTGTGCTCCGCTCCTGGCCGTTATTGGAGCCTACAAGGGATACGTTTGCTCCTCTGGTGGGGTCTGAGTCACGCTCTGGATTCGAACGTATCATCGAAACGTGGTGGACGTGGTCAATCGAGGGAGAAGATACACCTGGCCTGCTCTTGTATAAAGTTCCGCCATTCCAGCAGTCACTTGCGCGCTAAGTAATGCCGTACTCAGCGTCCGATCGACCGATTTCTAGCTTTCAACGTAAAAATTGCCACAAGAAGTAGAGAAGTGCCTGAGGTTCGAGAATCATCAATTGAGTATAATAGCTGCTGTGATAAGCCATGGCAATTCGGAGAACCTGGGAGCTATGGGTTTGATAGAGCCCGAGTGAAAATGGTAGACAGATTCCTTGACTGGGCCGATGATTCGACGTGCCTGGCGGCGTCATCACCTATTTCTCTTGTCGGCGTTGTGCAAAGCCGGAGATCAGGCGGCGCTTACCAGGATGGCCCAACTACGTTATGACCATCTTGGTCATTCAGGTATTTGCAGTCAAAATATTGCACAGGCATTGTAATATTATAGTTATGTGTGGTGAAGGTTTTAAGGCTGGCAACAAGGTATAGCTATACGGCGGGGAAACAGAATCGCGGGAGAAAATGTCAATGAATCGAAGAAATGAGATCTACAAACATATGCATGAGCGACCAAGCAGGACCGTGCACTATGCCGCCGAGCCGTGGAAACTCGGTACACTGCAGCTCCCGCTCTCTCTCAGGCCCTCAGGTACGCAAATTGATAATCAGATTGGGTGCGATTGTCGGCACGTCGCGGTTCTGTCGTCCGGGGATGGACTGTAGCTGGAGTTCGATTCCAGTACTATCATTGTTCAGGAGTTGGCCACTTTTCAAGTGTTTTGACTGCCACTCCTTCCCCTCATTGCTCTCAAGGGTAGAACTTGACATGTCAATGTTAAAATGTCTCAAGACTACGTTTGTATTTTTTTCGAAATTATAATACAAGTCTGGCGCAGCTCGGAGCAATTCCGATACCGCCTAGTCCTTTTTTCAGGAGATGGCCAGCTGTCAGTCACAGTCGTGTCACAGCCGTATTGTGACTCCGCTCGGCGCGCAATACCGTGATGAGGGACAGGCCTTGAAAATGAGTCGTGCATCCTACTTCTGCGGGTCGCACAGTCGAGCTGAAAGGGTGTATAACGCGATACTACAATAAATGATATAGATGGTAAGAATTATAGTGAAATATCGATAAGTACGACAACTACTAGCAAGTGGATAGGATATGAATACTAAATTATAGAATAATTTAAGCATCAAGTAGGAGGATGGCCACTGAATGCCCATGGAGGCGGAGGGGGTAGATTAGGATGAGTAGCATACCCATGAACCGGAGGGAGGGTTGGTGGGTAGAGGATGGGTGGATGAAGAATGCCAGTTGATGGGCCAGCCTCAGGCTGAGGGTTTGGTTGGAGTGCTTGGCCACGAGTGCGGCGGAAAAGGTTGGCATATCGAGTACTGGTTTTGAGATCTGGATTAGAGTCAAAGTGATCGAGAATCTGTTTGCGAAGCATTGGGATCGTGGCTTTGTTATCTGTAGGTGTCAGTCTCAAGGCGTGAATGACCTCCAAGAGCTCATTGCGTCGCATCGTAGAGAATGACTTTGTGAAAATAAAGTCGGGGGAAAGGACTTGAGCACAGCGCTCCTGATGTTGTTGCATAGCCGCTTGTTGTACTGCCTCTCGTTCTGCCTGTTTCTCGGCCTTCTCCTTTGCAATTTGCTTCAGCCGTTCCCGTTCCTGTAGCGCCTCATGTCCTGTAAGCCACTGGTGAGCGATCTTGAGCTTTGGGCGTTTGCGCTGATTTGACTTCTCTCGAAGTTGAGATCGGTGGAGTGTGTATTCAGCGTCGATAAGAATCGCATGTGCCTGTGCCATATTGCACTCCATCCGAAGTTGTACGAGGGCAGCTTTTAGTTCTCGGTTTTCATCCATGATCTGCTCGCGAGAAGCATTGGCTCTTATCGGTCGAAGCAGAGAGCTGAGGTGCTCAGCTTGTGGCGAATCAGAAGCACGCTGTTTGTATTGTGATCGAACCCGTTCTATCAGGTGGGTGGCAGGCATAGCAGGCAGTCCATAGGAAATTCGTGGAGTATGTTGATTTTCCATAGAGCCAACCATTTCAAGTCGTTGATGAGTTGACAAAGGTTCGAGGTGAGCACGGGGGACAGTGAGGTGTGGGGTGTGTCAGGTGTGTCAGGTGTGGGAGATGTGAAGCTGATTGTTGATCTGATCGCGCCGTCGTGGTTTCCATCATCAGCTTCTTCTTCCATCTGTCCTTCTCCCTCGTCCTCCATCTCTGTGTCACTCCCCTCGCTGTACTCCTCGTGGTTGTCAATTGCTGCATTGTAACTTTCCTGTACTTCATCGATGATATCGAAATCGGATGGCAACTCCATTGGGAACGATTCTGGCTTCTCTAGTATTGTTGACGTGTTGAAACTTGGTGCGAAATCTTCTCTCTTGAAAATTGAAGGGTTTAATGGCCTAATACCGCACTTCTCCCATGCCTTCAGTATTGTCTCTTGCTTGAATGCCTTGTTTCTTGCAGACATATATTGTGAAACAACGTCTCTCCTTCGCAACCCAACGCCAAATCTTGCTACATAGTCGTCACATGTGTCCGCCCAGGATCGCTGTAAAGGACCGAATACACCAACATCGAGAGGCTGGAGCTTGTGCGTTGTATGCGGAGGGAAGCAGAATAACTCGATATGATTTGTGGCTGCAAGGTCCACCATCTCGTCCGTAACATGGGAGCCATGACCATCAAAGATCAGCAGAATTGGGTATTCCGGGTTTCCTCTTGCTTGGGCTTGTGGTATGAAGCTTTTCTTGAACCACTCTGTGCACAGAAAGTCACTGGTCCACCCGTTTGGAGATGTTGCAATGCTGGAAGGTCATGGTAAATGATGTGCATATATCTAGTATTCTGCCACTCACCTAATATCTGGATCCAGATCCTCAATGTCGACATCGATACTTTTACCAGAGAAGACAAACCCAGGTTTGATTGCAGTTCCGTCCGCACAGCAGCTTTCGATTATAGTCACTAGTTCCAGGTTTCCGTCGCGGATTACATATTTAGCCCGCTCGTCACGAGAGAAGAGATATTTCATCCCAGAACCCTTTCGACCTCCACCCAGCTGTATTCCCTTCTCGTCCATGTTGTAGATGTTCTCCCAAGGTATGTTTTTCTCTTCAAGAACTTTCCCCAGAAGCTGAAAGTATTCATTCACATCAGGTGGATTGAAGCACTGTGCACGCTTGGGGTCAAGTCCAGAGGGTTTTCTGACTTGAAGCTCCGGGTGCCGTTTCAAGAATCGTGAAACCCAGGAAGCACTTGGTAGCTTCCCTCCCAGCTGTGCCACCTTGGGGCGGATGGATTTCCGTGACACAGGACGTCCAACCATTGCCATAAAGCGTATCCAGTCAACGAGCACACGTTCAATCTCCGGTGGAAGCAGCTTCTCATGATCGTGAGCATCCTTGGCGGCAACTGTGCCCTTTAGACGGTGTCGAAGGGTTGTTCGTTTGACTCCGGCCAGAAATTCCTTTGTGGCTGCAGAAACACTGAGCTGGCCTGCCCTGACTGCCTCGACCGCGTCATTCAAGTTCTTCTCCTTTTCGAGCTTCTTGGCAGTGTCTTCTTGTTCTTCTTTCTGCTTCTGCGACGCGACGCAGCCCCTTCTGGCCATACAGACTTTTGTTTACTCGATCTCGCATATTCCGTGTTCCCATAGTTTCCATATTCGGAGTTTGAATCTGATTCACCCCTTGTCACGTCCCAGCTCAGCTCCAGATTCAGGACCCAAATCTTTCTTGTCCAAGTACGCTAATGTATCTCAAAATTTCATATATCAATTACAATCATATATGTCTTGTGCTCTATCATGTTTTTTGGGGGGTTCAGGAGCAGGATCGGACAAGATCTGGGAAATGATGTGCCAGACGCACTCGATCAGAGTCCTCCAAATGAGCCTTTATTTTATTTATGCAGAGGATTCAAGACACTTCGCTTATTTTTCGTCATAGACATTCATTTATAGACATCATTTATCTACCATAAATTTTTGGTAGTCATTGGGTCATGGGAAGGTAACAAACTGCGGGGGTGGCCAACTCCCGAACCATGGCCAACTCCTGACTAATGATAGTAAGTATGCGACGTTAGTCAGGTCCCAGCACAAAGGCTAAAGAGTCGTCTGTTGATGGTGGCGGGTGCATGAGAAGAACAGCTACTGAAGAGATGACACGTCGTTAAAACTGGGTGTCTTTCAGAACCGCTCATGTCAGTCGGTGGGCGCGACGAGGACTTCATTTCGAGAACATCATGCCAAGAGCCAAGAAAAGTCGGAGTCAAGCCACTGGCCTGGACAAAGTTTACCGCGGTGCCGATACAACACGGCACCATCTGATGGGAGTCTCCATTGTTTGCGTCAACCCTGACGTCAATCCCACCCTCGTAGGACCGCTATAGTGCTTTTTCATGAAATAGCTAGGACCTCTCGAGTGATTGCATAGCTCCAGTGCCCGCGCTTTGGTGAGCTCTCCACCTCTCCCACGTTGCGGGATTGGAGATTCAGAAACATTTGAACGCGGTGCAATGCTCGTACCCACTCAACTCACGCACACGTCCCATGTCCGCTAAATCATCAGACCGCCTGTTCGTTCCTCCACGAATCGGCAACTCGACGCCAATGGAGGTCATCTTTCGTCAGAGTCGCCGGCCGTTCAGCAATGTCCGCATCAGAAGAGGAGGAGTGATTAAAGTTGGTCGTCACATCGCAGTTAACGTCGGGGGAGCGTGTTATGGAAATGGAAAACCATGGGCTCAAGGAGGATCAGGTGTATACTTCGGCCCTTGGTCCCCTCATAACTTCTCGGAAGCTTTGGATGAAGATGGGCCACAAACCAACCAACGTGCAGAGATTAACGCTGCTATAATCGCTCTCGATAAAGTCAAGGAGCTGCTGGATCAGGAGAAGTTGGATACTAGCCTGGTTCTTGTGATATCCGATTCGCAGTACCTGGTGGATGCGATTACGCAGTATATATACAAGTGGCAGGATAATGGATGGAGGAATGCTAGAGGCGGCGAGGTGGTGAATAAGGAGGATTTCGAGGAGTTGGATGAGTTGATAGATGAACTTGAGGATGACTATGAGGTGTTTGTAAGGTTTTGGTGGGTCCCGAAGGAGGATAATGAAGATGCAGATGAGATGGCAAGGCAAGCTGCCGGGTTTTATGATTCCGATTCTGAAGGGACTGGGGGCTACCAGTCTGAATGAGCGACCATTGCAACTCGACGAATCCTCCGTGATCTTCTTCACAGGTAAGCTATTCAATGGGTTGCGAGATACACCTCCAACTTACAAGTAGCCTAGCGGAGACGCCACCAATTCGACAGAATAGGTTCTCTGATCGATCGAGAAGGAAATGCTATGTTCCTTTCCCTCATGATTTTCTGCGGGAGTGGTCCTGATAATAGCTTATCACAGATCAACCTACAGTATTTGAAAGCCTTATGTTAACGATACATTTACTTTGCGAACAGTTTCCCATCGAGCGTCTAGCCCTTAATTTTAAACTACTTGCGATATAATACGGGGACACTATTTGTCATCCATTACCATTTCGTCTTACTTTCATGGGAAACCTGAGGGTTTTATGTCAGTCCTGAAGCCAAGGAACCGGTCAAACAAAGGCGATCAGTAATTTCGCCACCACGCCAGTCTGGTTCTAAAATATAAGTGTCCCTCGGGAGCTATCCAATTTGCCTAACTGCCACTTTCGTTCATTGGCATGACTCGATTTTGTAATAGAACCGTATCGCGAGGAGTGGCCCTAGTAGGGAGCGCGGAGAAGGTGGGGTAGTTATAGAGAGCTTGAAAAAGGGTAAGCAGTTGAATGTTGCTATTCATGACTATCGTCGAAGTATTTGGTTCTGTCGCATTGTTTGAGCGATGAACAAATGAATTTGAAGAGTTAAAACCAGGATATATTTATACCAATTCTGCCCGAGCACCGCGAAGCCAATGCAGTTCGGAAAAGGCCCAGATTTATTCATATCAAAAGATCACTGAAGCTAGCACGGGCTCCAAAAGAACGAGTCCCCTCGAGTGTGCATCCTAAAGCGAGCATGCAATGGCGAGCGAACCACTCTTTAACACGGGCCTGAACTATATCGTACTGATAGGTTAAGAAAGCCTCTAAAGCTCCAGCTGATCGCCAACTTAGGTTGTACATCTGCTGGAAAGGACCCAGCATAGTGCCACTCATGATGACATCTCTTAGGAGTGGGTCGCTTTTGTCATGGATGTAAGTCATGTAACCCGATGTTATACTTGTCTAGTTCTTGGATAGGGTAGTCCCGTCTCACACTCTCGAAGTTCTGAGATCCAGATGACATAGTGAGATGACACTTCATCCGGTATATACGCGGGAGCTCACAGATATCTTGAGCCTGATGACACTCAAAATCTATGCCACCAGTAGGATAGGTAGCTATTAAACTGTTCAATCACACCCGAAGCCCCTCTCCTGTCGTATTTAGTAGTCGCACTTGCGCTCTGTGCTCTCTACACCACTTGATCTTTCACCTGAAGACCTTTTTGTGGACTTGAGGGTCGTGGAGGCTGTGATAAGTCCTCCAAGTCTGGGTTCCGTGGCTCTACTATAGGTGATGCAATCTGATGGGACTGCTGAGCCAGCACTATGGATCGGGGCGGAGCGGAACGTTCATATCTTGCGTCAAGATATGCTCTATTCAAAGGCAGAAGCATCGTGATGACCTTTCGAACAGCTCATGAGTTTATATTATAGATGAACTTTTCAAACTTGTCTGTTAGCCTAACATACCTTGATGTTAATAGAAGATTGGATAAAGATGGTATAAATGAGAGGTTGTTGGATTGCATAAGTTACGATGATCCCGACAGACCAAACGGCGTTCGTGGAGTAAGATTCAAGGAGAAGTCGGAGAAATCTTCTCACATAAGGACCCGCTGCTGCTGTAATTTGTGTGTTTGCATTAGCAACACGGTTTTAATTGAGGGTACAACCTCACTTACTCCCAGCTCTCTTCTCATGGTTCATCATCCGTGCTAGCCGCGAAACCGTCAATGCCGTCACAAGAATTGTTGTAACAGGTGGAAGCCCAAAGAATCCGAGGCCCAAAGCAAAGGAGTAGTTTGAAGCTAAAAAATTGACATGCGCTTGGCGAGATACGGTAGCCAAATCAATTCCTGGATTAAATCAATACTAGTAATGCCAATAAAAGGGTAAATCCCGTTGCCACTCACCCACGCATGCAATGGCAAGAATAACAGGTACGACGATGATGATCCCGTTGTGCCACAATATCCAGAGTCTCCAGATCTACCTATAGAGTAAGGTCAGCGGAACACCTAAGAGGGAATTTGAAGCTTGCCTGAATTCCCATCATTAACCAGTCCACTATTGCTATAAGTATTAGCGAGACGACGTAGGCTGGCTGATTAAAGAGCACCAGTCCCTGGTAGATGATGGGACCTCCGGGATAATCTCTATGAAAAACATAGGACATCTGCGAGAAGTACTGTGATACTCCGAGAAAGGCTGTTGCGCATGCCATGGCAAATGTTATAATGGTGAGGATTATCCAACGTCTAAGCCTAGTAGGCTGTGGGTGCCTTCTGCCAAGAAAGTTGCAATACAATGTGATTGCGACACCATACGAAGCTGCGCAGATCATAGAGCCAAGAAGGTTCAAAGATTCGTTGAGCTTGGACCCAAACAGAACGAGAGAAGGATTATTCTCCATGAGAGTTATTTGGTGAAGTGTGGGATATGACTTGCACGAAGTCTTTCGCTGTTGACAGGTTTATAGTAATTAGTTGCAGGTTGCCCTGCTTGAGACCGCGAGGAAGGACCGAGAATGACAGCATATATAAATGCTCATTAGCCGCAGGTAAGCTGTCAAGCTATCTTAATGGCATGTGTCCGTAACAGATCCTGGTTTGTTTGTAGCCAAAAAATTAAATTATTGAAGTGAATTTGTTAATCATCGGTCCGGGATCTCCCAGCTAGTGTCTAGCTCGAAATCGATGTACTTAATGATTAATGATCAGTCGATCAAGATCAATATGAGAGTGGGATTGCATGGGTTGATCATGACACGTTCATTGGCAACCATCATGATCATCAGGAAAAACCTTCCGGTTTCCACACAATAGAAGGTCACAACTCGCTTCTTTACTTTCATAAATCCATTTTAAGAGTCATTCACTTGATGCTCGAGAAGACTTTGGTTGAGGAACACTACGTAATAACTAACACAGAACGAGACTCAGGTCTACAATCTGAAGAGTTCTCTGTCAAAACAGCTCCTCAAAATCATAGCTCTTATTGTATACGCCCTGATAGCGAAGATATATCAGAAGTGGTGGTATACGTACGAGAAGAGGGTGAATTACCTTAACTAGCTGCACGACGTTAGACGTGTAATATTTTGAGTGCCAGCACACCAATCCATTGCTCCCATTCCCAATAATAAACGGCCTTTCTGGAGCCGCATAATTTGGTCTATGGAGGTAGATAAGTGGATTCCAAGCACGTCGAAGTATCCTATCTCGAAACTGTCTCGGCAGCTATTCACAGAGCATGAGCCTCGAAGCTTGGGACCAGTCACAAGGTTATGACGTACGTTTCTTCTCATTTGCTGATGCTTGACGAAAATCGCCGGAAATGGAGAACCATTCATAAGGCGAGGAATCATTGAAAAGTTGATCTCAAGTAAGGATGCAGCGACAGAGGGCTCCAGCGCACGTTTGTCAAGTTGACAAAGCTGGATCAACGATTCCAGCAAGCTGCCGTAAATCAGCATGTCGATATGACCATCTGGAAGAGGAGATTGGGGAGGAAAGGTAATTTTAGCCAATACACTGGAGGAGTCTATAGATAAAATTCAATAAGCATGTTACGTGCAATTGGCGAGTATATACCTTTGCTACGTGTATGAGCATCTTGGATCCGTTCAATGATTTCTCTCTGAAGCTCTGTCAGGCAGTTGTAGATACAAAAATCCCCCGACCTTCTTGATCCTCCATAAACTCCATAAATGATGCATGATAGAATTTGATTGACATTCCCGCCGACAAACGATGGTGACTTGAGTTTCCAAGACGTAGGACCGATTGTAAGAAGCCACACGCTGTGCAAAATTGAGCTTCAGATAGCTCAAGAACGTTGGCGAGTTCTAGAACATTGTCATATACAGGATCAATATATGCCCAGTTGAGAAGTAATATCCGTTGTAGGGTTGGCATGACATTCGGGGGAACTCGTTGCATGATAAGCATATAGAGTTGATCCATCCGAGCAAAAGGATTGGTACGAGCCGACTCGGTGGTTGCTCGGTTTTTTCGTATATGGTCGAGAACAGTGCGAAGTTGGTGTTCGGGTCCAAGTGAATCCCTTTCATTGATGAAGCGGGCAGCAGTTGCTGCATAGATAAACAGCCCAGCCGCGCCCATGACGATTGCATCGACGTCGCTCGGGAAGGCCAATGCTCCCCAAGGCGATTGCGAGCCCCTATTTCCTTCAAGTCGGCCTCCAGATAACGCAGTATATCACGGTCTGTGTCGGAGGATACTACAAGCTCCAGGCGATACAGGGGGAAGGAAACCTCTCCTTCCATAATGTGCACGATATGAGGTTCCGGGCGGCTCACGATAAA
>JANIEX010001061.1:0-14126 GCA_027627405.1 Leucocoprinus birnbaumii | reverse complement strand
GGATGAGGCTGCTGCCTGGTGGAAAAGCCGGAGTTGCGGCCGGGGCTGACGGTCATCGACTCCCGGGCGCTCATCGTAGCGCTCGCGGTCCTTGTTCGCATATGTGGCGGACGTGCAGGGACTGTGACAGTTCGAGATGACTTCTCGTCATCGTCATCATCCAGATTGATCAGGGCCTAAAATATATGAACGAAGACAAATGAGATGACGCTTGTAATAATTGAGAACGAAAGGAGATATAGACATACCTTCCACTGTTCATGATGATAACTGAGCTCGTACTCCGTTCTATCAGCCGACCAGCGCCAATAGCGAGTGCTACAGGTGACAGAACGCCACCAGTCACCTAGACCAATCTGACTGAAAAAAATGGAGGAGCGACGGGTGAAGCCAAGGCAGGATGTACAGCCTGGAGTTGGTACGGCGATGATCTGGTCCTTGGGTTCAGGCTCGTTTTTCCTCCTGTTGGCAGGCTTGGACCGGGAGTTGGGTTTTTTCTCCTTGTCGTGGGTGGTGCGTGCATCTCGTGAACGTTCCCTCTTCTTCTTCGACTCGTCCTTAGCCCTCGACCTTGAATGGCTCCTCCTGTGCTTCCCACCAGACCTTGACTTCGGCTGCGGCTGAACGTTGGCAGCCACGAAGCCAGGTGGCTTGCGTTTGATATCAGATATCGACTTGCGATGGCCGTTGACTTCGAATAATCTCTCCCGCCAGTATATAGCGCCGACAATAGGGGAGTTGGCTCCGAGTGTAGGGTTGGCGTCCTTGAGCAGGGTCACCGTGCGACCCCAGAGATTATGCGTTGTCGAAATGTTGTACAAGACCGAACTGTCGACACACGAGCGAACATTGCAGGAAATGAGGTTCGTTTTGTTGTCAAAGGTGGCCTCCATGGGTGGTGGGAGTCAAGGGAGGGTGGAGGGGTGAGGGAAGAGTTAAGCGTAAGAGGGGTAAAAGTATACGTTTGCTTTACTATTGGAGAAGCCTAGGCTGTCACTAAAGTCAGCCGATGCGTTAGCCACACCTAACTTAGGGTTTCTGATCTATCCCCGTCCTTGGCTCTCACCGCTTTCGTTTTGATCGCGTGGCTTCGTCGCTGAATTGTCGCGATTACCTACAGCTGCAATAAAGCGCTGGACTATTATGTTTCTGCGCCTTGGTATCCTGCTTTTGCCTCTTTAAAGGTAGAGCACTTTGCGACGTGTAACAGTCCACGATCAACGGAGTCGACCCCTGGCCGACGAGAGCTATGTGGCACAGCATGCCCGAAGCTGCGCTCCACACCCGGACTTCGACGAATGTTCGCCTGTTGAGTAACCTCGCAACGAAGGCCACTGTCGCCCAACTGTTGCCCACAGTGTCCAAAGTGTTAATCAACTTTCGTACCCTTATCACCGAAGTTCGGTTCCACATCGTGACCCTTAAATCTTTCGCAGGTTCGGCGTCCCGAGTGACGTATTGGCATAATCAATAAGGCCCTGTTCGGCAGTCCCGCCTAGAGGCCGGATGAGCCCAAGCCTCAGCCAAAATCAGGCGAACGCCGGCAATCTTAGGCCGGAGCTGGCCTACAAGCCGACATTTTGGCTGGGAAAACAATATTAAGCCAGGGCTAAGCGGACTTGCCGAACGGGCCTAAACGCTCAACAGAAATCCTCCTGAGAATCTCTCACATCCTGGCCTTCTCGCCCCTTGAACTTCGCAGTGAAATCCTCGCCGCGCGGAAACGCTGCGATGCATGTTTCGGCTGGGTGTACGATGGCCGGCTTTGCATGCGGTTTATCCCCTAGATGAGCACGGGATCCCAGGAATCAATCAAAAACATGGGCAACACCCTCCGCGTCGCGTCACTAGTCACCTTACTCCGTTTATGTTGATTGGGACATTGAAGGGCCTTCTAGGAAGTTCTAGCTGCATAGCAGAATGCGATCGCTGGCGTCGTGCAGAGTAGTAGTACATTTGACTTCTGCCCAGATGTCAAGGTCTTGTGGATGTGATCCCGTCATGCTGAAATAATCGCCGTTATCGCCCAGTTATCACCACCAGATTCTAGATGCTTCCGAGTCAAGATCAATATCTGTTTACTTGACTTTAAAACAGCGCATTTCACCTGCCAGCCTACTTACCTTCGGATAGAACCCATCACGAACCTCAACACGCCCAACTCATTGAACGCCTAATTACCACGAAGCGAAACTCAAACATCTCGTTTACTACACCTAGACTCTTGACTACTTTGAACCCTCAAACAACTCGCGCTCCACCTTTACACCAATATTCTCTGTCACTTTCTCAGCCACAATGCCGGCCAAACAAGCACCACATACGCCATCAAAAAGAAGGAAATGGACGATATATTTTAGGTTCGATTCTGGACTAAACCCCTTTTTGCGCCTGTCCAACACACCTCGGACCCTGTCTACCTGTTTTAGGTAATCCCGAGTCCCTTCGACTTCTAGCTTGTCCTGATTTATCGATCATCATTCAAAGTTGCCAGTGCACAGTCGCTTCCGCTCTCAATTAGGTTGAGGGCGGCATCTGTATGAAAATTGTATGCCGAAAGACCTGAGCGCTTGAAGGGGGTTTTTCTGGTGTGGCGCTTCTTTTCTCGCGAATGTAGAGTTCGGCGCGATTGGCTCGCGATGAACAGCTATCGCGAGAGCTTCTAATGTGCGTTTGTCGCCTCGTGCTCAGAACGCCGAGGCGTTACCCGATCTTGTGGCCTGCTACTGGTGTTAGTGAACAAAATCCCGAAAAGTCCTAAAAATATTCAAAATATTAAGATATTGAGAATTAATTTGGTATTTTAATCTGTGCCAGATACACACACTTTTTGTGTAGAGAAAGGGTCCTATTCTTTTTTTCGCTGCGGGGCTACCCTACGCTAGATATCCATGCGCAAGACAGTCCAAAATTGGCCATGAATTCGCTAAGCTATCCAAGTCCAAGCACCATGGGCATCAATCACCCATAAGTCCGATTGTGTGCTAAAATTGTATCTACAAGACCTTCGATCCATAGTTCTTAGTTGGGTTCCACGTTCACAAAATATTGGGCACCGAGCTCGAGGGAGAGATAAACTTGTATTGTAATGCAATTTGGGCAGCAGAGCCATGGCCCAGGCTGCCTGCTCAGTCTGAGTACATAGATGACAAGGTAATCCATCGAGCTTCTAATTTAAACTGTGAGGTCAAGTATCATTAGTACTAGCCCAAGATCCATTTGACTCTTCTACTAGCTATTCTACAGTGGCACACTGCAGTCTTCATCATGGAGGGCTTCGAATCAAATGCACCATTGCACGGCCGTCAGTCTTCAAGGTGAGCTGCAAAACATTTACTCATTTTGGCTCACTGTATACAATACGGCATCTCGAGGCATAGAATCTATGTTTTCTCTTTTCTGTAGTCATGTTCATGCGATTTTGCCAATCTCGAATCCTGAGTAGCTTCTCAAGGCGCTTATCTGCTACTGGAATGCCATCAAACTTATCCTGTTTAGGCAGGGACTTGCCTGAAATGTACTTGAAGATATTACATAATTAAAAGTAGCAGTAGCAGTAGCAGTAGCAGTATCTTGCACTAACACCAGTAACGGGCCGATCTTGTGGCTATTTGCAATCAGGTACTAAGCAAGCGCTCTCTCTTAGAATCCCTGGTCAAGCTCCTGAGCCGCCGCTCCTTAGTATTTTCGCCGAGCTCAGGACGATCACTCAAAACTATACCCTATACGCCGCAACCAAATAACGAAAGCACTCTGGATTCGGGATGACTACATTCCAGCCTTCAATACCATTCTCACAATTACAGCATCCTTGGCAGGCAAGCTGCGGGTCCTAGGTTCTGGGTTAACTTGGCACTTGACCGGGAGCTATTGCTTGACATGGCGAGTAGCTTTCCTGGGTCTTGAACTTGAACTCTGGGTTTTTCGTGGACTATCCTCATCGAATTTGAGGTAAATGTGGAGCCGAGAACTATTGCTTGTGGAGCATCACTCTATGGCTCTGAACGCTCTGAGCAGCACTGAGCGCTTTTTGCATACTCCTCGAGTTTGAACTATCACAAAGCGCTTATCCTTACGTACCTCTGGAATGATTTGTCTGAACGACCTAGAGACTGGAGTGTCTAGGCCTAGGCCCTCCCTCCACCAGTGACAAGACCCATGATATCAGGGGATCAATCACCATAAATTGATTCTCTCACTTTCAGACCTCCCCCCTCTCACATATGACCTCTTTCCCAGAGGAATCGACTCTCCTTAACCCGGACACCTACCTCAATCACCTTTCCCCAAGCGATGGGCGACAATTCGAAATCGGTCGAAATTTCACACTAGTTACGCTGGGAGTAAGTCCTTCGCGAGGTCTCGCAATAAACACACTCATGGTTTTTTACTAGATGACGATATGTGATATCCTAATATACCTCCCAGAGGATTGGCGGATACTTCGTCAAAATCCTTTCCAATGCGTTGTCCTCTGTTTTGTGTTTTCAAGGTACGAATCTCAGCCTAACACCTTCACCTATCGCACAGCTGATTCGCTCGCAGGCTTCTTGCGTTGGGCTACGTACTGATCGGTGTCCTGGAGAGAAGTACGTCTGCTCTTTCAACTTTCCTGGGTGTTACTGATATCAGAGTTGACATCAGCTATGCCATTCGAAAATCCCTATCTTCCCTCCATGGCCAGCTCTTTTTTCGGACTCTTCGCTCTCTACTGTTCAACCTTTCTATTCCTCCGACGACTCCATGCCGTATTTAGCGACTCGCGAAAAGTCCGATGGTCGTTTTCGGCGTTTTGGATCATATTTGCTGCACTCGGGTTCATGGGGCCTTTTGGCTTCAGGCCGACCTTTATTCCTGGGACACATTATTACAGAGGATCCGATATCAAGCCGTATATGGGACTTGGTGGAATTCTCCTGTTAGTATATGATACTTCATTTATCTCGCCATCACTATCAAGATTGCCGTCTCCCACCGCTCGGCCGATGAGAGGATAGATTGGAGAAATATTTTATCCGGGAGAGCTTTACCTCGTTTGTCTCGCGCAATCCTGCAAGGAGGGCAACAGTATTATCTGTGGGTACTTCGTCTTTCCCTAACCCCTCAAGTCACGATCTTTCTCAGGATGACAGCGATGGCCACTATTTTAATACCCTTAACGGTGTTTATAGCGAACATCTCTGAACATTTATTGATGACACTCATTATGGCTATCGTTCCATTTGAGGCCTCCATGGCTTGTCGGACCTATCGAAATCTTCCACTCTGCCAGCTTCTCGATCCAGAAGCTACACTCGATGGTACACATTCTCCATGCACGATGACGGATATCCATTCTGGGGCGGTCAATAGTAATCTTCCGCCCGGAAGTCTCAACAACTGTTAGGTTAGATGTAAGACTCTAATCCATTGTTTTTCTTACTTCCGCGGCTGTTTGCTCAAAGGTAGAACATGTTGCCTGCCAAATTCAGTCGCATGGTTTTGAGCCCAACAATAATTTTGGGTTTTTTGACACTGCCAATGGAATCCCCTCAGCGCGTTATTAAGACTTCACGGGCAAGTTTGCATGTTGATCGGGCATTATAACATTATTTTGACTCAAAAATCCTCGAGGAGGAAGTATTTGTGGTAGCCGAGAGTACTGCCGGTGGTGACCGATATTACACCATCACAGATCCCAAAATCAACGATGCTGTTTCGCTCACATTGGAGCCGGAAACATTTGTTGTGACGGCCGCCGTGAGTGGTAGTGTACATCTCTGCCATCAACGCTACGAGGATGGAGAGGAGGATGGGTACAGAGTCGCCTTCTTGTATGATTCGTCATAAGAGCTTCGCACGGCTTTCATGAGACCTTCCGGGGGGTCACCATTTGTCGCTCATGACATGAATTCTTTGAAATCCATCACCGGCCTCAATTGGCTTGCCCAAGAGGACGGGGCAAGTAGTGACGCCGTTGGGAGCTTTTACTGTCGCCAATACTCGGACAGTTGAGAACCTTGTGCGTCAAGGCGGGAAGCAGAGCTTGATCCTTGCTCAAATGGCTCGTTTCAGCCATATAAGCAAGGAATAGCTAATAATATCCAAGGTCAATTCGTTCCGCTTGTTCTTATAATAACTTAGCACAACATCAGAGCCCGTGATGAACATATGTATCGGGGTTAGTACTTACTACACTGCTGTTTGTGATCCTTCCAGTCTAGCTTCTGACATTCCGTTGAACAGTAGATGCGCTGAAAATAGCGACTTGTTAACTGTTGATGCTATGATACAAACCCAAAAGATTGGCTCACCTCTCCACAGGACAAACATAGTCGCAAAGCTTTTGTGGCTCCACACCCAAATCATCTGTCAAGCTTCTGAAGGGGCGGATAGACCTTTCGAAGTGTGCTCTGACTCGATTCCATGACGATCGTCTTAACGATGGGGGGAAACAACCTAGAAACGAATCACATTTTTCTCTTACTGAGTATAGGTTTCTTGACGTAACTCAACACATTCATACCATGCGGCTATTGAATACATGTCGTATTTTCATCCCTTCATAAATATCAAGAACAATACATACAACGTTCGCTCTCAAAGCAACGTTCTTTTGAATTCTATTGCTCGTTCCTATCAATCGGAGAGCAGAGAACAAAGCATAACAGGGAAGGAATGAAGGGAAAAAATTCGGATAGAATACACTAGACAGGCCTACAAGCTTACAAAACCGAAAGCGAGAGTTGATAAGGAGTGACAAGGGATTTAGGGAACGAACATTGTGAAAGGATTTAGATTGTGCTGGCCCAGCCTTCGAGATCGATATCCGCCACTCTAGAATAGTCCATCCACTCATGTTTCTGTGATAAAGTCAGTAAACAACGTTGTTAATGATTGATGAATGCTTACCAAGAGGTCTTTTGGTGTCCACCTCGCATCCGGATCCTTCAACAAGCAACACTCGATGAACGCATCCGCCATTTTCGGGAACTTGCCCTCTCCATTGGGCCCGGTATTCAATCTTGGTGCCGGTTCGTTCACGATATGTTGCAACAGTTCCAAAATACTCATTGTCATCCCACCACCCTGCAAACTCACGCCCTTACTCTTCCTCTTATCCCTCTTCTGCTTCTTCTCTTTCGCCTCTCTTCTCGCCTGTCTTGCTGACTCTAGAGCAGCAGCGCCATTTGCCAAGCCGTTCGCTCCGTTCAATGATGGTGAGGCGAGGCTTAGTGATGGAGGTGGACGGCCTGGTGAGAGCGTGCCGTCCAAATCCGAAAGATCCGAGTCATCGGAGTCATCCTCTGCGAACGGGAACCGACCAAAGGCTAATTCAACAAGCGAGATACCAAGCGACCAGACATCAGATTTCACAGTGTATTGGGCGCCTTGTATCCGTTCAGGCTATTGAGAGAAAAATGGCGGTCAGATCTCTCACACTGAGAAAACGCGGCGCAGAATGCCAAAAGCAGAGGACATACGCTCATATATGTTGATGTACCAACGAAAGTGTCCGCAATGGAGTTGATAAGCTCTCCTGAAACGCCAAAATCACATATCTTGATTTCTCCACGGGAATTGCACAGGATATTGGAAGGTTTGATATCTGTAGCAAGGATGATGAATATGTGTGAAATGAAACCAAGTGGGCAATAGAAAAATAACGACATGTATCACGTGTGTTTGAGAAGAAAATATTGTAACAGGGCGAAAAGCGGACAACTGGACTTACCGCGGTGAATGATGCGATGGGCATCATAGAGGTACGTCAGACCTTCCAACACGGCCAAAGCGACCTGTCCTACGACATCGATGTCTATTGCACCAATCTTCTTGTAAATCCCATCCAAAGACCCTCGGTCCATGAACTCCATGCAAATGCAAATGTTGGGGTCTGCAAGGAAGGCGCCGTAGAAAGAGATGATGTACTTTGACTTGCAGTCGTGCATGATGTGCAGTTCTCGTAGAATCTGCTTCCTTACAGCTGGCTTCGCGTCAATAAGTACGATCTGGATGCAGAAGGAGGCGACATGAGTACAACATTCAAAGACTAACTGCCATGAATACGCACCTTCTTGGCCATGATTGTCCCCGTCGGGATATGCTCAACCTTCTTCACACTCCCGCCATTACCCTGCCCCAGCTCCTGCAAGTCCTTCAGATCATCCGCTTTGAGCTCAAACTTGATTTCATCGTTCATATCCATGTTCGCCAGAGCATTTGACAGATGCGCGTGATAAGTGTTTCTCCTGCCAGAGACAAACGACGCCGTATTGGGTGCCGAGTTCGCAGTTCCAGCTGTATTCACCACCGTGATTGAGCTGCTATCATCCACGACTGTAGTAGACGATGACGACGATACGACGTTGATATTTGACGGCGGCATCTTCGGTGCTTTGAGAGTCATAGGTGGCGGTCTTTTCTTCTTTCCTCCGGCTGGTGCCGCGCTCTTTGGCAAGGCAGATACTGGCGACACAATGTCATCTGGACTAGTGGCCTCTGGGGTCGCCGCCGGTAGCGCGGACGAAGGCTTGGTTGCTGTNGGTGTTTGNGANGATTTTCGGATGACCAGGGGCTGGATGTCGACGAGGTTGAGCGGGGGGAATGGGGTGGAGGCGGTAGAGGAGCACTGGGAGGGTCGTTCACTTGAAGCTGCAGGCCGCGAAAGTTGCGTTTCTTGCGCAGCGGAGTAGCCATCATCGGGGTGGAAAGAGGAAGAGAACAAGTTACAATAACACGTGATGTCCTTTTCTACTTTTACAGAAGCTCTATTGATCGCGACCCACCCAGGTTTCCACATTCCCCTCGTCTCCGAAAACTGGACAGTTCCTTTTCTGTATCCTGACTTATCTGCTAGCCTGCCTTATCTGACATGAATCATTGTGATCCTGCTCTCCGACACNATACATGGACGCTCAAGCACGAGTAATACGTCTGCACCGCCTACCCCGGATGCGCTCTGACAGCAATTCTGTGTTGCTTTACTGTATATCACAACAACATTAATCTTGATCTGATGCCGCGAACAGCATCTTGGGCGGCTCTCATCGGCTGTGAACTGATATCANCTATTTTCTTGCGGGGAACCGAAAAATCAATCATTCCGGACTGCCGTAGCTAGGATCGGACATCTATAAAAAGGCCTTCAGTATACAGTCTTGACAATGCCTGTGCGGAAGCTCAACAGCATCCGCGATCCACCGAGGTGAGACAGGGGACNGTGTCAGTATCAGGCGTCGAGCCATTGCATGCCACATGCTAGTGTGNATCTACAACGTTCNGAAGATCATTCTCCGTGTCATGCCAAGAACTGGCATGGAGACAGCCGCAGCGACTACATAGAGGATAACGAAATGCTCGGAAGAGGTACAAGACCTCAGCTCGTNTTTAACCGAGAACGCCGCACTACTTATAAACCATGAACCATATCACGCNCAGACCGACCGAACGTGCGTCTANGAAAAACATCACGAAAAACGTCAAATCATAAGTTACATTAAGGTATACCGGTCCCAAAAANCCCGAAANNANTTCCTCATGACGTGTACGACTCGTTCCCAGACGTATAGCGTGCACGAGGTTTATACTTCAAATCAGACTCCATCCGCNTCTTGACTGAGCTNTGGAAGACTGGCCGAGGATCAATCACATCCAAATTCCTTCCTCGACCCAAGTGCCATCTACACGAACAAAGATATNAGTACTCCATGCGCCACAACTGCACATTATGTTTCGAACAAACATACCCAAAACTGGATTTCCAATTCCCAGCGGCNTCCTGCCACGAGAATGTCAACGGTATGAGCTCCAAGATCCACCACAGTTTGTTNAGCTTCAGCTGGTCATANATGGGTGCNAGTGCGTCTTTATTGTCGAGCTCCGTGCATTCCGTGTCGTCCATGGTAAGATTGATATTTTCCCTTTGCAGTGCTTCCCTCTCAAATAGGATNCCACATTGCGATTTCACAATCTCGCGCAGCATCCAGCGGAGAGTGATATTTGACAAAGCCTGAGGGGTATCGTTGGGGACAGCGCCACCACCAACATCTNGCNAAATAAGCGTGCGGCGTTAAGCACCATANTCAACATGGAAATGCAAGGGGACATACCNGAATGACATCCAGCGAACCATACCTCCAAGACATCATCCGGCCCCTCTGCCTCTCCGGAGCTTCCAANGCGGTATTTACCAGATGATGACCGGAGACGGAACGGCAAAAAACGTTTTTTNCCCTTTCGTTCATGTGNTCCATTACCATTTCCATTNTCGCTTGAAGCCGAAGCGATACCAGAATCGCTCGAGTCTGANTCGGAATCCTTGACGGGCGTCACTGCATCTTTCTTGGCTTCTANAATGCCCGCGGTTGGTCCACTGCCATCGCTGCTGTCTANGTCTTTGTGGTATAGGTTGGGCTGGAATCTTGCCCTATGCTGAATCNCTCGTAAGTCACGTGCAGTAGNATAGTTACTGAGCTGAATAGAATACCTCATCGAGNGATAAAGCATGCCTGAACGTCTTAATCGAGTCGTTGGAGGAAACAAATGGAAGACTTCGACCCATGATTAGACCAACACTGGCTACGGTATCCCTGGTGAAGCCGAAGGGTGAGCACTGTCCGCGCACAGGTAAAAGTCGGCTCACCATACACCAATGAACTCGATCTTCACATCTTTACAATACGTCTTCTTGAAACCAGTAGCCAATTTAATCCCTTCCGCATCTTCTCGTTTATATAACTTATAAGCAAATGGAACCTGGCTATCATTATCTTTCGGTAATAAACCGATCTACATTTTGATGATCAATTACGAGCAATGCCGAAGACCGACAATCATGACTTACCTTATACAAGGCCCCAGCCAACGCCCTCGCAGTATAAGCACCCCTCGAAAACCCAAATAAACAAATCTTATCTCCCTCTCTCCAATTATTCATCACAAACTTGTATCCATCTATCACATGAGCATCAAGGTACCAAGCAAACGCCTCATCGAGTATCTTGGCGCCCCAAGTGAACAACGGTGATACCACACCGGGGTTGAAGTATGTTCCAACACCGGCTTGGTAGTAGCAGAGCTGTTGACTGAAATCGTCCTTCTTCAGGAGGCTGAAGAATTGGGGAATGTTCGTGTTCTGTCACGCCAAGGATGATGAACTGTAGAGAAAAGGAAGTGGATGAAAGGCGGAAGAGGAGCTCACATCTGCGTCGTACTGGTTAGACGTCCCATCGAAACACAATACTAGAGTTCTGGGCCCAGAGTTAATCACTTCAGTCATCGCCAATACAATCTCTCTTCACAGGTTGGATTGAATGGGGGAGTCAATAGGAGGTATCACCCCAAAAGGGACGTTGCGCGTATGTCGAGTGAAGAAGGAATAGTCGAGAAAACAAGCGAGTAGCGCTGAACAGAGTGATGGACGAAGCATTCTAGAATGGGGGGCTTGTATATATACGAAGCCCCTCTTTGTCGGGAAGCTCATCAAGATCTAACAGCAATCCCGTATTAGATCTCTGATCGTCAGCAGAGGAGCTGAATGTCTGATGTTTCCTTGCAGGGAAAGCGAGGCACCGCAGAGGAACTCTAACGCAAGAGCTCCCCTCCACCACAAACATGAAGTGACATGATCCCGAACCAAGAGAACCATGGAGATTAAATTCCGCCACCATCATAATTTCATGTTTCCCCTTCATAAGTCAATAAGATTGAGGGGTGGAATGTGGGGACGTATAGCCCTGAGTTTGATATGTAGATCGGTGAGGGAATGGACCGTGACCGTGGGCGGAAGTTGTCGTGATCATCTGGGCGTATCATCTGGACGCTCAGGCGGTGCTTCTCAGCGAGCGCGAAGACCTGGGCAATCTTGGCTGCCGTGGTGACCAGTTGACAACACTACAAATCACAGTACATCATGCATCTGATGACATGCGACGCTAGTCATTCAGTATGAGCCCGAAGTTGTTCCCACAGTGCGCCTTCCACTGCCATCTCAGGCAACTGCGTTCTGAAAGCTGTTTTCGGCTATCTGAGTGATGTCGCTTACAAGGTTAAGCGTTTAGCCCCACCGACTCGTGGTACAAGCATTAGACTCGTGAGGTTTTAGCAAGGTCCGACCTTGAATTCCTCTTATGGACTTCGAGGGTGAAGAAACGGCCCTGTCCGCTCGGCATTCTAATTAGTATGAGCGTCTATTTCATACATGTACAATACGCTGGCCATTGTATGGAGCCTTGATTTCCGAAACAGCAAGACCCTTTGTTCTCGCCGGCGCAGTGTGAAGGTAGCTACCCTTCTTCTGTCATCGGAGGCTGATGTATTCGATCTTTGATATTGACGAGAGTACAATTAGATTCGTGACGGAAGAAGGAGCAAAATGGCAAAAGGCTTGTCAGCCGTTCCCTGATGAGGGATATTGGAACGATCTAGAGGCTCTACTTAGCACAATATCAAGTGGAGTGGGGTTGTGATGGCGTGAAGTAGCAGTTGGAGTTTGAAAGATATCAGCTTGCCTGCTGTTCAAGCTAGTGATGTCTTGGAAGGTTTTAGGGTCATTCTACTGGCTCCTCAGCGCTTCTGCAGCTGCACGCTATTCGCTGTCAGTGTCTCACGTTCCTTGTTAGTTTGCGGCGGCCTAATGTGACCCAAAATGGACTGGTCGAGGGAAACACCGCCCGGCATCTATACTTTTGTCATTGGGAAAGACCGACACAGCCGACCGCGCAGCAGAATGTCGTGGAGCAGCTGAAGGCTTGACATGTGCTGTCTCTTCTAGGTGATCATATAAATATCATAACAAAGTCGCCGGTGCATGTTTGTCTTGGTTCCAAGAGCCTGCAGCGGAGATCGACAGGGGATGACGGAATATATCTGCACTTGGCTTATTGACTGCGCGGACGTCCCAAGCTTTATCACTATTGTCGTCTTTCGGACAATTACTCCTTGAAATGCAGGTCCTTCTACATGAACCTTCGTATGCAAAATCTTTGGCACACAATGGGACTAAGTCAATTCAAAAACTTCCGGATGTCTTTCAGATGGATTGAGCTACATGCCTCTCTGCGACCTTGAGCTGGTAGTAGTGATCATCAAGAATTTGCGGTCGAATGACATGAGGTCATACTCCCGCCCAGTCGTCCTAGGCCTTTTCATGTGAGTGACGTTTTATTGATAAAATCTTAATCAGTTGCTAATGTCTGTCGGAGAGCGTTGGCAATTGATGAAATCAATATAGCTCATAATACGCTCTCTGGCAAAGTGGGGAGGAGGGTAGAAGAAACTTAGACTTGCTTGTGTAGCCTTGCAGTGCAACCACATGGCATCAATAACAAAAACCGTCCGCCGTCGCCAGGCTTCGGATACGGAAGCCTACTGTATTTTCGGCCAAAGTCCGTTTCCTCTAAACAATGGCTAGTACTTACCTGTGTCGATTCTCAACAAAGGTGCACTTGATGGCATCATATCTACCCCTGATTAGATTCCAAAATGATCAATATTCACACAAGCTGTCTTTGTGTTTTACGCCGCTCTGCCACCTGCCACTAGAGAGACCAGCAACCACTTTGTCCCCTTTGTTGCTCTTCCATGTCTCCTAGAGACGGGTCCCCCTTCAAATCTTACGTCGTGTCTCTGCAAGGATCTGTTGCACTTCCCTCATCAACCTATTTCAACTCTCTGCCTCATCTGCATTTCGAGGCGGAAAATTAGCTAAATTCTAAGTTTGGTTGTTTCTCATAGGGAGGCTCCCAGGGTGTGTCGATGGATGCAGATAAGGGTGGAACGACCAAGAGTACTCCTCTTGCGGGCAAATCAACTCAAGCCCCCGTCCACGCGAGAGACAAGGACTATTACTTTGATGACGGGAGTGCTATTTTTTCTGGTTGGAACCCGACTCTTCAAGGTGCGAAGTGTTGCTAGTCTCGCCAGAATACTTGTGGAGGCTGAGCTGGGGCTACAGATTCACAAGACACTTCTGATAAGAGATTCCCCATTCTTCCAGATGATGTTCGGTTTGCCTTCGGGCGCAATTAACCAAGACGGCAACTCGGACGAGCACCCTATCAGGTGCTTTGATAGCCTGAGAGACTTCCGAGCCCTCTGCTGGGCTCTCTATGCGGGGTAAGTACGTTCAACTTGGACACAACACG
>JANIEX010001060.1:0-14135 GCA_027627405.1 Leucocoprinus birnbaumii | reverse complement strand
TCCTGACCGATGATCATGGGCTATCAGGCGTTCCTTCAGGATCCAGAATAATGTTTCGCCCTGCGGGATCCTCCGTGAAATAGTTCATCTCTACGATGATGACCATGGTGCCAGGAGTAACTATTGGGCCATGACTAGCTATGTTCGATTGCACGGCAATGAAGGGAAATCGCGTATCGTTTACCTGTTTCTGTTGAATTGTCGAGTTAGCCCTTGACAAGAGCTACCCACTAAGCCCCTGCTCGAATTATGGCTAGCGATCCCATCGCCTGCCCAAGTATTGGCGATTCGACCAGGTCTGCGCTACACTTTCGCCATCTACTATTGCACGACGGGCATGGCTGGACATTGAAAACGACGAACTAAGCCGTGATAGGCGAATTCTTTTCTGAATTGCCGTTCGACCTACTGGTTAACTTGTGTACTGTCAAGACCGGCCCCGACCACCACTGACCGGAGCTAGATCAAAATTTCAAAGCGGTTAGAAAGACATCGGATCTTTCATATTTCAGGACATGTTGGCTGGGCAAAGAAGACGCGGGTTGCCCCTTGGAATATCTGGAGTAGGAGAATCCGGACTACACAATCATGTTCGCTATGATATAGGCACATCATAGTCGACCTTCTCTCTTGTTGTGAAAGCCTGGTCATTCTTGAACTAAACTGTCACTTTACGATGGTTGAATCTCTATCCTGATATCCATTGAGTTCCCTGCACTATGCCAACTCGTCCTCTACAGAAGTTGCTCCCCCTGAAATGGTTAAAAGTAAACTCCACGAATACCTCGGCCACCTTTTCAAGTTCTTATCCCACCAAGAATACCCTCGGCGCAACCTGACCATCACCACGGTTCGACTGCGCCATATCTTGTCACACGGGCTATCCGAAGACGTGTCAACTATACGTTCGACCAGGATATTCGAACTCAGACCTCTGTGCTTCTTCCAAGTGGTGTATCCTTGCTAGGAATCAGACCACGTACATGACTGGGCAGTCAAATGAAAGAGTCCGAACAGGAAGACGCATTGACAGATGAACTTGATGCTCGAATAGGATTGTACTTTACTTTAAGAGTACATACTACTATGATCACGATGAACACGGACCGGTCCATAGAGACACTTATCTGGCAAGGATGCCAAGCCTGAGTAGGTCTAGAGAGGGCAAGAACAACTTGGAAGCGCTGGTCTGTCCGAGCTTTACGGGCTAGGAAATCGACTGAGAAGCAAATCTTGTTCATAGCTACTGCCCTGAACTTACTTGTAGACCAGCCATCTTGGAAGCGTCTTGGATTTGAGATGTTCCCCTTAAAAGCATGTTGAATTCATGTTTCGCTGAGAGTTATCGTCCCCTCTTCAGTGTTCACGGAGGTCTTGCCTTGTCACTGCAGTTTCAATGAATCGTTCTAGTAGTAATTGGTTCTTGGAATGATTCAAGCTTGTTCCCTGGCGGTCACATTGAAGCCTCACCCATACAAGTGAGTAAGCGCCTGCATCCGATGTCTGCGCACGTTGAGACTTGCCATCAAGCAATTTCATGGAACGCCCACCATTGAACATGTCGAAGGGTGCACTTCTCCATCGTCAACGCCACAAATTCGCCTTATAACCGATCTTCTCTAACACATGCACAGATTGAGCAAAATTTGCTTCCTCTACATTGGATACTGTTAATAGGTCCGCGGTAAAAATTGCCTTGGGCATTCATCCATCCAGTTTGCTTATGAGCAAACTTAGTTATGAGCAACTTCAGTGATTCCTTGACAAGGCCGATGGATGACTTCAAAGAACAAATGTGGAAAAGAGATGACATGAGAAAACGACTTCACTGTAGTGTACATATACCTGCAGCGTTATGTTCCCTCCTGCTCTCCAAGCCCCATATTCAATCCTTGAAACCTCAGGTGAGCAAGACGGAGGCCGCCTTTACCACAACTCTAACATGGCTTGAACGTTAGTGTCATGGGTGCAAATCAAAGCGTCCATATGGCCAACTCTTGCGGCCAAGTCATTCATGTGGCCATCGCCATGCGGCCAGAGGTGGCTTTGACCGACATCTATGTCGACTGTGCATTGTTCGCTTTCGCGATAGGCGAACTCAAAAGCCTCGCGAGCACCGCTGCAGACCTACCTGCGGAGATCACTACCTTCGGAGATCTCTTCAAGAGTCTCCTCTTTTGCGTCAGAACCATCAAAGCGTGGGGTAGTGCAGCCGGGCGTCCTCCCGACGCCGTTTATACGTTGATTGAGGCATTCAAGAAAACCTCTATCCGTATTCCATACGGTCAGGCCCCGGATATATCGGATAGGGGAATATTGGAAACTTATCTCAACGCGGACGGAATTGCTGGACTCCTTGGTGTAAAGACGATGTCTGCAATAGTCATGACTGACGATGCTCAACAGCTTGCGATGTTTGACACCGCCCCCGATAGCTCTTGGATTGCGACGAGTCGTGGGCTGATAGTGCGCTCCAAATACGGTTCTCTTTGGCAGGAGGACCCGAGCGCAGGACAGGTAGAATGGCCTCGGGATGGAGGTATTAACGGAAATGAGCAGATGAAAGAACACATGGCGACGTCGTTGAAAGAGAGTATAGTGGTTGCACTAGAGTGGCTTTTCTGATTCCGAACGATGATTGGAACAAAGGTTCTTCGAATAGCGATCGGTCAATCCTGTAATTGTAACTGGTGAATTCTTGTGTTCAGTATATGAGTTATCCTGCGAGTTGATTCTGTTAGAATATTAAGTTGCCAGATCCGAGTCGCCGAGGCAGCGGTGAACATGCGTAATAGTGACTTGAGTTAGCCGGTTTATATCTCTGGCCTATAAGCTACCGTTCGATCCCGGTGATTCCATAACTCCAAGTGTCCTTGAAAGTCATCGAATCTAGTCAATAATGGAATGGGTTCTGTTTACTTGCCAGTGTTAGAGCGTGAAATGTTGGTCCACGTGAAGACCCGATCCGACCATCTATACAGATCTTAGTCGATGATCAGAACTTGAGGCCGTCAGAGAGGTTAAATTTTTAAACTTGAGGGGGCTCTCAGATAGTTTGAGTGAGAAAGATAGTCAAGAACGATTGGAAGTAATACTAGAAACAAGCGAAAACGACTGAGATTGAGTGATTGCCACTCTGGCGTCCACCTCAAGCCGAAAATACTTGAACAGGAGTTCAAAAAAGGGCGGCAATATCGAGCTTTGAAACATCACTAAAATGAAAGTTGCATTCGTCGGTTCGAATGCCTAAGCCTATTGAGATATTTTCGGAGGGTCTTGTCAGAACAAATTGCTCTGGTTCGTTCAAATTATAATGGTTGAAGGAACGATAGACAGTCGACGTCGACCATCACATGTTAAGTGATATTATGCGCTGGAAAGTTGAACAACACACTTCATCTGGTTAAACAAAGTGGGCTGAAGAAACTCACGGTCTGAAGTAGATGAAGCTTGAAACCACTCAACCTCCTGCCCTCGCTCGTTCTGAACCATAAGTAGTAGGGAACTTGGAGAAACGTCAGGAAGTCCTAGGCCATAATCTGCTGGTCTCGTCGAAACTGTCCTGAGATAGCAATGAGAAGAAGAAACACGAAGAGAAGACCCGATCAGGTTTCAATTTCAGGTTTGTGAAACTCGTAAGTCAAGTAGATGAACCTCTTCGGAAGCCTCATTGTCACTTATGATATATCACCATTAGAAGCAAACTCCCTCAGATGATCATTATCTGTACCAATTGATCAGAGCTTGCTTTCCACTGGTCGATGGTGATCTACCGGGTAGTTACACTGATGACTATGGAGGACTCAGATCATCGGCCCCCATGAGCCGGAAATCAAGGAAACGTCTGCGAAACATATAGTGAAGTTAGACCTGCTAATGTTGTATCCCGATCGTTGATTAGGAAAGAAGTGTCGGTGGAAATGATCGTGACTTTGGGCTAATCTCCCGTTGTCAAGCTAGTCCAAGTCGTCCCTCTTTGCAATCGTTGATGTAGCAGCACCTCAAAATGAAAAGCCCTGATACAGCGGTTCTGCTGATCAGTAAAGCAATTCGGAGACTTCCCGCATAACTCACAATCACAGTTAAATCGTTTAGCGACAATGACGAAGTACTCAAGGCATCCCGTAAGCAGGGATGGTAGAACCGTGAACAGCAGTTAAACTAAGAGCTCACGAGCTCACGCCGAATCGCCGATGGTCTGCGACCCTGAAGCACGTGATCGTGGCGTTGCTGGAAATTGGAAGAAACTTGACGCGCACTGTTGCTGCATGCACCTCCACTGTTGAAGCACTTAAGCTGGCGTCCCTCCTTTCTTCCTCCAGGTTTTGCTTCAGAGTGGCCCTAATTGACATTGACAATGTTTTCGTGACAAGAAGTCTCCTAACTGATTCACGAAATGGTGGTTTTTCTCCCAGACCTTCCATCCAACGCGTCGCCGACTTTCGCATCCGGCTTTACGTGCACAGTCGGCAAAGTCCACGTAGATGCTTTCATAACTTTCACCCGCTTCGACAAGCCAATTCAGCAGCTTTGGAGACACAGCATGAACCGTTCCAGGATATGGGTGCCGTTTACACTCATAAAAGCGACCGACTTCCTACACAATCCGACTGGCTTTCCAGACCACATGAATCTGACTCGTCGAGCAATATACCCCCGTCCGAGGATGAAGAAAGCGAAACAGACACCATTACACGACGTTTTGACTGGAGAAACTTCAAATCATCACGAACTGCCCTTCCTTATTCTACTCCGGCAACAAGAAAACGATATCCCCACAGAAAGAGCCCCTCAATGCCTACGGTCTTATTCGTGGTCTTCAGTTCTCTGCCTTTGTCTTCCAGTACTATGGTCTGGTGCTTGATCTCCTCATCCTCGGCCTACAAAGAGCAAGCGAGATGGCCGGGCCTCCTCAAATGCCGAACAACTTTTTGCAATATCGTGATTCGGCTACGGAAACTCGCCATCCCATCCGTCTCTACTCTCGTTACGTCGATAGACTTCATATCCTCTTCAGGTTCACTGCCGAAGAAGCCCGTGACCTCATTCAACGTTACCTTTCAGCTAATCCTGACCCGACCAACAACAACGTCATCGGTTACAACAACAAGCGCTGCTGGCCTCGAGATTGCCGTATGAGACTTATCAAGCACGATGTCAACCTGGGAAGAGCTGTTTACTGGAACATCAAGCAGCGCCTACCTCGCTCTCTGACGACTATTGAATGGGAGGACACATTTGTTAGCGTTTATTCGCAAAACAATCCTCAACTCCTTTTCTCTATGTGTGGTTTCGAGGTCCGAATCTTACCCAAGATCAGGACTATCTCGGGAGAGCAATTCTCTCTAAAGGATGCTGTTTGGAATCTGACGAACGAGCAGACGAAGGAGCGTACTGCACAGGCATTCTTGCGTGTATCTGATGAGGGTGTCCAGCAGTTCAACAACCGCATTCGACAGGTGCTAATGAGCTCGGGCTCGACAACGTTCTCCAAGATTGTCAACAAGTGGAACACTGCTCTCATTGGTTTGATGACCTACTACCGTGAGGCTGTCATCCACACAAACGAGCTCCTGGACGCTTTAGTGAAGGCAGAAAACAAGATTCAAACTCGTGTCAAGATTGGTCTGAATAGTAAGATGCCGTCCCGTTTCCCACCTGTGGTCTTCTATACCCCAAAGGTTAGTCCCTCATGTTTCATGATTCCAATCCTGTTGCTCACTTTGGTGTCCACAGGAATTGGGTGGTCTCGGAATGTTGTCTATGGGTCACGTTCTGATTCCTCAGAGTGATCTGCGGTGGTCGAAGCAGACGGATGTTGCAGTTACACACTTCCGTGCTGGTATGTCACACGAGGAAGACCAACTCATTCCCAACTTGTACCGCTACCTTCAGCCTTGGGAGGCCGAGTTCCTTGATTCTGCTCGTGTCTGGTCGGAGTACTCGATGAAGAGGAAGGAAGCCAACGCTCAGAATCGTCGTCTAACCTTGGAGGATCTGGAAGATAGCTGGGATCGTGGAATCCCTCGTATCAATACCTTGTTCCAGAAGGATCGGCACACGTAAGTGAATAAGAGGGCATCCAAGATCCATTTCATTGATCTCTGCTTCCAGACTCGCGTATGATCGTGGTTGGCGCGTGCGGACTGACTGGAAGCAATACCAGTTGCTTAAGCAGTAAGTTTATGCTTTGACCAATTTTTTTCTTCGACTTACTCTTTTCTCAGCAATCCCTTCTGGTGGACTTCTCAGCGACACGATGGCAAACTCTGGCAGCTCAACAATTATCGTGTTGACGTTATTGCTGCTCTCGGTGGTGTTGAAGGTATCCTTGAGCATACACTCTTCAAGGGAACCTACTTCCCCACTTGGGAGGGTTTGTTCTGGGAGAAGGCTTCTGGTTTCGAAGAGTCGATGAGATACAAGAAGTTGACCAATGCCCAGCGTTCTGGTTTGAACCAAATTCCCAATCGTCGGTTCACGCTTTGGTGGAGTCCTACAATCAATCGCGCCAATGTCTACGTCGGTTTCCAAGTGCAGCTGGATCTTACGGGTATTTTCATGCACGGCAAAATCCCGACGTTGAAGATCAGTTTGATCCAGATCTTCCGTGCTCACTTGTGGCAGAAGAGTAAGTTATCATTCCTGGCTTCCTTATCTCCATCGACTAACGCATAATTTCTAGTCCACGAGAGTGTTGTCATGGATTTGTGTCAAGTCTTCGACCAGGAACTCGAGCCTCTACAGATCGAGACCGTTCAGAAGGAGACAATCCACCCTCGAAAGAGTTATAAGATGAACTCGTCCTGTGCCGATATTCTGTTGTTCTCTTCNTACAAGTGGAACATTTCTCGCCCTTCTCTGGTCACCGATGGCAAGGATACGCTCGATGGAACGACAAGCAACAAATACTGGATTGATGTCCAACTTCGTTGGGGTGATTTCGACACTCACGACATTGAACGTTATACTCGTGCCAAATTCTTGGATTACGTGAGCGAAATCTTCCGTGATTTAAGTCCTCAAGGCCTCACCACTGACCGGTTCACTATTTCAGGTCTCCGATTCAATGAGTATCTACCCCTCACCAACTGGTGTCATGATCGGTATGGACCTGGCCTACAACTTGTGGTCTGCCTACGGAAACTGGTTCCCGGGCATGAAGCCGCTTATCCAGCAAGCGATGGCGAAGATCATGAAGGCCAACCCTGCTTGTCACGTACTCCGAGAACGTATTCGCAAGGGTCTTCAGCTCTACTCGTCTGAACCCACTGAACCATACCTCAACAGTCAGGTGAGTATCGCTAAAGTTGAGTCATCAGAACCTCGTCTAAACAATTTGTTAGAACTACTCTGAATTGTTCTCCAACCAAATCATCTGGTTCGTTGATGACACTAACGTGTACCGAGTCACTATGTTAGTATCATCTGTTTATTGCGGTCATACGCTCTCTCATAGTATATCTATAGCCACAAGACTTTCGAAGGAAACTTGACTACCAAACCCATCAGTAAGTACCGCAGCTTACACCAATAACGCGCGATTTAACACCACTTCTAGACGGCGCTATTTTCATTTTCAACCCTCGTTCCGGTCAATTGTTCTTGAAGATCATTCATACCAGTGTCTGGGCCGGTCAGAAGCGTCTTGGTCAATTGGCGAAATGGAAGACTGCTGAAGAAGTCGCTGCTCTCGTTCGCTCGCTTCCTGTTGAAGAACAACCCAAGCAAGTCATTGTTACCCGGAAGGGTATGCTTGGTGAGTATAACTCAGTCAGCCGGCGGTGAATTCTTGGTTGACTGGCTCTATTCCCAGACCCCCTGGAGGTTCACTTGCTTGATTTCCCGAATATTGTCATTAAGGGTAGCGAACTGCAACTGCCCTTCCAGGCCTGTATGAAGATGGAGAAGTTCGGTGACTTGATCTTGGTATGGATATATCAATCTCGTCGCGTAATTACAAGTCTGACTTTCCTTCAGCGCGCCACACAACCCCAAATGGTGTTGTTCAGTCTTTATGGTGAGTGAGTATTGAAGTACTTGGACTATACTAACAGTGTCGTAGATGATTGGTTGAAGTCTATCTCCAGCTATACTGCGTTCTCGCGCCTGATCTTACTTCTCCGCGGCCTGCACGTCAACAACGAGAAAGCCAAGATTATTCTTCATCCGGACAAATCAACAATTACGGAGCCTCACTTTGTCTGGCCCACACTCTCTGACGAAGAATGGATCAAGGTAGAAGTCGCTATGAAGGATCTCATCCTTCAAGATTTCGGGAAACGCAACAGTGTCAACATTGCTTCATTGACTGTCAGCGAGATCCGCGACATCATTCTTGGTCAAGAGATTGCGGCTCCGTCAGTACAGCGACAGCAGATGGCTGAGCTTGAGAAGAGCGCAGAGGCACAGAGCCAAGTCACAGCCGTTCAGACGTGAGCACCATTCTCTTAATTGCTTTGCATATTCTTACAGTTCACCTAGCCAAACAACCAACGTCCACGGAGACACCATTCAAACCGTCACGACGACCAACTACGAGCAACAGACCTTCAGTAGCAAGTCTGACTGGCGTGTTCGTGCCATCTCCTCCACCCACCTTGCACTTCGTCTACAGCACATCTACGTCTCCAACGACGATGTTAAAGATGATGCTGGTTCTTTCACATATGTCATCCCCAAGAATATCCTCCGTGCCTTTATCACCGCCTCTGATCTCCGTACACAAGTCGCTGCCTTCTTGTACGGTGTTTCTCCCCCCGACAACAAACAAGTGAAGGAGATTAAGGCTGTCGCTTGGGTACCTCAGCGTGGTAGCAACAACAACATTGAGCTTCCTAGCCGCTTGCCCAAGGACGATTTCCTCTTGAAGGACCTCGAGCCCCTGGGTTGGATCAAAACGCAAGCCCTCGAGATTCCTCACCTGTCGCCTACGGATGTTACCACTCAAGCCAAACTAATGGCTGAGCATCCTGAATGGGGATCATCCTCGATTTGCATCACTGCTTCATTCACGCCAGGTTCAGTGTCACTGTCAGCTCACTCGTTGACCGTTGCTGGATTTGAATGGGGTCGCAAGAACCAGGATACGTCAGTCAACCCGCCAGGCTTCAATCCTAATATGTCCGAGCGAGTACAGCTCCTTTTGTCTGATCGTATCCTCGGTATGACACTGGTTCCTGAGGGACGTGTATGGAATTATGGTATTGGATTGACGCAGCTCTGGTCGCCGGGTATCTCGTATAACATGACGCTTGATACTCCGTTGTTGTTCTGGGCAGAGGAGCATCGCCCTGCTTGCATTCTTGACTGTAAGTTTTTCACTAATATCGTATCGCCATAATCTGATTACTAATAATACTATGCAGTTCGCTGCGCTTGAAGGCGAAGGACAGTGCCGACGTTGAAAATAGCTTTGCTTAATCGTAGTGCATTCTTTGGGTCGTTTCTATGCATTCTTTGTATCTCTAGACAGTACTTTCTGTACTTTAATGTTCTCATGCTTATTCCTTGTTCCTCAACTACATCATACAGCAATAACAGTGATTTTCAGTCATCATTATCAAGCCAGCTTTAAGAGTGTTGACTAAACGCAAAATACAACAGGTATATACAAGCAAGTATGTGAATCCGGGAAAGAAAGCGATTTGGAAGAGCGAAAAAAAGCAAACGACAAATAATCAAGTCTAAAAGGTTTTCATGCCAAGTGAAAAATTCGATCCAGGACTAGAAGGCGACATCCCACTCGTCTCATAACTAGGAGTATCGGGTGGAGTCGCAGACATCTCATCGGCGGACGTTGATGGATGCAACAAAGGCGAGGGGGGAAGGGATAATAACAAGGTTTGTCTCTGCGGTTCTTGACGTCCATCTTTCTCATTCGTCGGCGAAGGCGGATCATAAGGACCAAAGGTATTAGAGGTATGCGTTCGGATATGAGGTGATTGCAGAGGCGGCAACTTTCTCTCCACACTCGAAAGCGAAGAATTCTCATCCGACTTTCTTGCCTTCTCAGCTTCAACTCCAAATGTATCCTCAAAAATCGAAGGAGTAGTGGGCGTCCTAGGCGGTGAGGCTTTCATTTGCGATGAAGGAGGAGGTACCACAGGCGCACTGTGTTCAACCACAACCATTTGTTTGGAGTTCCTCCTTGGAGGAGGAGAAAGTGAAGTCACTTCTGACGAAATGGGTATAGCAGGTAATGGCCGCTTTGGCATTCCATTCATACCCATAATTACTCCTCCCATGGAAGACAGCGGCCCAGAACCGGGTGTGGATGGCTGAGGCGGTAATGGGAATGTAGGAGAGATAGGTGTATCCGATACAAGGTTGAGGAAGCTCGTATCGTCGAAAACTGGTATGATTTTCTCGCCGATGGGTGTGTCGGGTGGTTGGAAAGGATGTGTAAAGTAGTCGTTACTAATGCCGCCAGCGGAGGAAGAAGACATATGTGATGCTTGTGATTGCGCAAAGGAAGAGCTAGTGCCGTTGATCGTGTTTACGGAAGAACTTCGATTATGACCAAATCGAGAGGCAAAGCTTCGATGTGTATGATTACTCTGTGAGTTTGATTTTTCAAGACCGGGAGGCGAGGAGATCGTAGAATTATTCGTCAAGGTCGTCGCATTAGGTATACTCGACATCACCTGAGCAGAAGTCGAGTTGGCATTATAAGCATTAGCATTAGCGTTCGAAGCGTTTGCACTAGCATCTTGGTTGGTAGAAGAGGAGGAAGTTATGGCGGCATTTGCGGATGAAGAAGACGAGGGAGCACTGAGAAGACGTAACCGCTCTTTGAAAGAGGTAGCTCTCGAAACTCCGCCCGANTGTCTTTGGGTGTTATTGGTGGTATTGGTGTTGTTTTCTGGAGAGGAAGGGGTAGGGGGTAAGGGACCTTTTGGGGGAGGGGAAGGCGCAGAAGCAGTAGAACTACCATCGCCGGTGGACGGATTACTAGGATCAGGCGAACCAGGTATAGGATTCAACCTCGATAGCCTCGAGTTACCGCCACTCAACCGAGGTCTGAACGAGCTCGAAGTAGAAGACGTTGTTTTATTCTCATATTCCCCAAACTCATCAGGCCTAGGAGGTAGATTACTCGAGGGAGGAGGTTTACTAGGCGCAATCATAGACAACCTGAATCCTCTCCCCGTAAATGAAGAGCGTTTCTGTTTTCTTGTCACTGGATTCGGGACTGACGAGTCAACAGATCGGGGACGATTGCGACCAGAGACACCATTCCTCGAGATTGTGTTCTGATTTCGAGGTGGGCTAGAAGAGGAGCCGTTCGGCTGATCTCCTGGAGCTGGCGGTAACGCGAAAGTGGGTGCAGGTCTAGGAGGGGGAGGCATCGAAGATCTATGCATCCCGGGACCTCTGACTACAAGTCCAACCCCGTGCCCAGGTGCTTGTCCATTAGGAGAATGTGAAGCACTACTAGTCGTCCCGGTGCTCGAGACAGAGGTACGTTTCGAAAACGATGGAAGGCTGGACACAACACTTTGTTGACTTTGTGCCGAGATCGCCGACGACGCGCGGCTATTAGGTCTCGGCATAGCTTCAGGAATCCCAATAGCAGTATTGGGGCGCGAGCTAAAGGGGGACGGTGGTCGAAGACTGGATGGAGGATTGGGAGGAGGCCCAACAGGCGGTGACATTCTTGGAGGTAAAGCTCCTTGGCCCTGCCTCGACCACCTTCTCGCACCTTGACTTGAACTGGTCCGTATTGTACTCGCGGTACTACTTGTCCTGTCTACAGCCAGCAGGGACTCACCACCATTCGAGGCAGTGCCACTAAATGTCGAGTGCGCCGATGAAGGGCGAATATTGATAGAGGGATGAAGGTGATTTGGATGGTGATCCGTCGACGCAGCGGTGGGACTTCCAGGCTCAGAACCTACAGGTGCGTCCTTGTTGTAATGCGTATACGTCAGCGCCCCAAGGCTGCCCGTAGTATCGTTGAGCTGGGGATTCTTATAAACCTCAGTCGACTCCTTGGGGGTCTTGGGTCGATTGACCGCAGCAGTCAGAGACTGCGACTGTGGTGTCACTGCAGCAGTGGATGTCCATCGCTTCCCTCTTGGGGGCGGTTGCAAAGAAATAGAACCGAGAGAAAGAGCTTTGGCTGCTCTCGTACCCCCCGGCGTCATCGGCGAGCTCGGTGATGCAGGTGGATTATTCGCCGCAGCAAAATCGTTTGAGAGTCGTCTGTGCTGCTGTTGCTCCCGATCAGGTGCAATTATATGACGGTCAAGACCCATTTCCGGGGGGATCGATGGAACAAATGGAGGTGACCTGGGTCCACCACTAAGAGAGGGAGAAGGAGGAGCAATGATCAGAGCGGTACCCCCGCTTGACTGGGATTGTAGGTCGGGCGTCGCAGACCGAAGTCGTCCTAGAAGATTACTACCCACTCCCCCAGCAGAATCCGAACTCGGCCCTTCATATTGCGCTGTAGGTGGGTGCTGCTGTTGCTGTGACGACACTTTGGTTGTATCAACAGACGTGGCACGAGATCCTGACCGAGGACGAGTGACTGAAAATAGGCCCTTGAGAGCTGATACAGCCAAGGCAGGATTCTTGGGTGGCGATGAAGCTTGAGAGCGGAGCGAATGCTCGGATACTGACGAAGCATAAGTAAAATGTTGTTCTGCGTGGGCAGTGGCGGCGGCGATAGCTGACGGCGGCGTACTGTGGTGCTGCCGAGGATTGGAGTGGGAGGTGATAAAACCCTGCGCGCGCATGGAGAGCATCACGTCGATGTCTCCACGAGGCTCGTTCACACCGAAATTGGACCCTGCTGAGGGCAGCAAACCAGCACGAAGCGCACTAGTACCATAAATGAAAAAACTCATCAGCAGACGGACATTAAGAAAGGCTAATGAAGTAACGTACCGCTGATTGAGGATACTGTTTTTGATGGCAGAGATCCACTGCTGGGACACTGCTTGGTCCTCAATGTGTAGAAACCACATCGTTCGACCAGACTCCTCGACGTTGAGCTCCTTCTTAAACGCGCCACCCTCGATGCCTCCCACCTTGATGACATGTCTTCTTCCTCCAACTTCATCATCAGACACGAACACGACGCTGTCCTCATTAATCACAAGTCTCTCTAACTCCTTCTCGTCCGCTCCGGAACCCTTGAATAAATGGAGATAGGAAACCGCAGGTGTTCTCGTACGCGTAATAATCGCTGTCGGAGACGTGAGCATCATGTAGCGCGGCTTCCAATTCTTGGAGGAGTTTGAGAGTGCGAAAATGCGAAGCGAAGATGGAGGGTAATACTTGGGCACCGTGCCAGCGTGTTGCTGCAATTGGACGAGGGCCGACACGGTTGCGGGGTATGCAGGCACCGGAGTTAAGTTGACAGAATTAGAGCGACTATGAGTGCCGTTCCCCATGAGAGAGCCGGAACGGTACCGTCCAACTGGCATCGGAGGTGGCGGAGCCGTCGCAGCGACGGAAGTGCTTGAACCGTGTACTTGAGTGGGTGTATGCGACACATACGCTGGATTTCGCGCGCCGTTTGAGTAGTGAGCGGAATGTAGAGACTCTGAGAGGTTGTGCACGCCGCCCTGCCTCGTGCTCATNCTTCTTTCGTCGAGNGCATCGTCGACGTCCTCGTCGGTCTCGATATGATGCTCCTGCACGTCCGTGTCGACGAGGCCGATCGCCTGAGCAGCCTCCGCGCGCAGTCGACTGCGCTCTTCCTCCTCCTCGTCCCTCTTCCTCGCGGTGATCTCAATAACGTCAGGAAGCACAACAGGTTCAGGAAAATGTTTCACAGGAGGACCCTTCCGTCTCGCCAGACCGAGTTTGAAGCCGAGGACGTCCGAAGCGGCATTGAATATGCTGGCCCGCTGCGGTTTTCTCGACAGGCTGGGGGGGATGCCAGAGGAGGTGGAGGGGCGAGAAGAGGAGGAGGGTCTGCGGGGAGAGGCAAAGGGATCTGGATCGGTGACGCCTGGATAGCGGCGGTCGTGAGGAGCTGTTCCCACCCACAAAGTCAATAGAAATGCGCACCGTAGCCGCGGCTCGACCACACCGGCTGGCCCAGCTCCTCATTCAGATTCATCTCCTCGCCCCTCATGGGTTCCTTCCCCTTCGCAGGCACCGAGTTCGCGGACGCCTTC
>JANIEX010000106.1:0-60407 GCA_027627405.1 Leucocoprinus birnbaumii | reverse complement strand
AATAAATTACTCTACATCTGAGGGTGAGATATCTGGATACTCATGGAATAGTAGCTTCAGGGTCCAGTGTAGATATAAAATGGCTGAGAGCTTGAGAGCACAGGAAATGGCTGGATACCATAAAATTGAGTTTATCTACTGAGACTTCATTCACATTGAACTACTTAAGAAGATATTTCAATTGCAAATGGGTGCTTAAACATGGGCTGAGCATGAGAAATCTAGAGGCATCATCAAGCCACCAATAGATAAGTTTCAGAGACTTGAAGCTTTGAGCAAGCTTTGTGTAAAGGACTCAATTTGAGTTATCTCTGGATTGTATATTGTGAGTCAAAACACAGAATGAGGCATGAATTCACTACAATTAATAAGGTCACTTGAAAGGGACTTGAAGCTCTCAAAGGTATTTTGCTCACAGGTGCTTATCTTATTGTGACTTTTAGTGCAAGAAAGCCCCTGCAAGAGATTCTGAGGCACGGGCAAAGTCTGTGCCAGGTGGGTAATTGAGTTTCCATTGAATGTAAACTTAAAGATCTGTAAATAAGATGAGTTTTGAAAGTCAGAATTAGACTGGAGTTTACCCCCATGGCCTACTACAATAAGTTTATTGATTCAAGGCATGGGCCTGGTTGACAGTCAATGAGATTGCATAGACAGGCACTTATCACAAGTTTTATTGCAAGAAAGCCCCTCCACGGGGTTCCGAGGCACGGGCGAAGTCTGTGCCGGGTGGGTAATTGAGTTTCTATTAAATTTGAACCTAAATATCTCTAAATAACATGAGTTTTCAAACTCAGAATTAGATTGCGGTTCAGCCCCGTGCCCTTGGGCACGGGTAATAACCCTCGTTTTACTTTACCTCCACCCCATTTTCGAAGCGTTCCAGCCATGAAAAAGCTAGATAATAGAAAGCAACTTAGACGCCTATAAGTATAGGCTAACATTTCCCACCCCGAACCTCTTGTAAAGCCACGCTTGTTTGCAAGGCCTCACCACCTACCACCATTATCACCAAAACATGTCTTTACACGACGATAGCGGGTTTTCCTCCCCAGAAGGGTCTGTCTGTGACTGGGATTTCCTCGACGAGCAAGCGATGTTCGTCGATGGAATCGTCGATTGCTTTTCGGGGCCCACGCCGCATGAATGTCAAAACGCGCCTCTCGTCATGCAATCTGCCCTCAGTGGACTTGAGAAAAATGCCAGTGACTCCCAATATGGCCTCTTCGGGCAAGTTGTTTCAGTGCAGTGAATAGTAGTAGTTCCTTGTTTACTTGCGCTCTACTGATCCTACGACTACAGTTCGAAAGGAGCTGTCGAAGCACCTTCGGACAAACGAATCTACATGAACTCTGTATGGTTTCATGTCATAACCTGTCTATAACTGGAATAACCTCTTTTCCCGTAGAGTGCGCCATTCTCTGCTCTTCTCTGTGGTGTACAGGGTGCGTATGCCTCGTGCAAGCAGTACAGACTCAAGCTGAACACTGTAACAGGGGCAGGAAAATCTCATACGCTGGCGACAATGCTTGAAAACCTTCTCATTCCCAACTTCAAGCCAATTGGCTCGCTTGAGGAGGCGATGAGTGCTCTTGTCCTTCACTTCGGTGAAGGGGGCTCCTCATCCCTCCCCAGCGAGGTAACTTGGCTGGCATCAAGTTCACGGTACTCTGATGTCGAGTTGCCAAAGGTTAGGGTTTTTGTCTCGCCTTCAAGCATCAATACGCTGCGCGCAGCCTATACTAGTGCTCTCGGTGACAAGGTCGAGGTCTACCCTTTATATCTCACCGAGGACGAGCTTGATGCCCCGGCTATTTTATCCATGATGTCGGTGAGCTCCTCTGAATCAGCGCCACTCTATATGCAACTCGTTTTAGTGAGTACTGTGGCCTATGCATCTTCATTCCAAGTTCTGACATGTTCTACACCAGGAACGTCTCCGGAAACTCGGGGAAAATTTTACCTTTCAAGCCTTTAAGAACGAGCTCCTGGATCTAAAGAGTGATTTAAACCCATTCCAGAAGGGAAGCTTAGATCAACGGCTAGCTCTCCTATATTCATTCTTGGGGTCTACATCCTCAAAGTCCAAATTTTCTCGACCCGCCCGTTTTGCGAAGGGCCAACTCACGATCATTGATCTTTCCGACCCCTTCATTGATGCAGACTCTGCATGTGGTATCTTTAACATAATATGCAGGCTATTTACGCGGGTAGAGCTTGATGCTGGGAAAGTACTTGTGATTGATGAAGCTCACAAAGTAAATTATACCTCCCGCGGGCTCATCCAGCCAGCTGATATTCCTATCTAGTACCTTTCCTTGCGTAAAGGAGGCTCCTCCGAATTGACACAGAGGATCTTGAGCATCATTCGCCAGCAACGCCACCTCGGGATGCGGGTGATCATCAGTACCCAAGGTACATTCTTATGGCATTCCCTTCATTTTTCCTTCTTGACATTTCGCAGAGCCAACGATCTTGCCGCCAGTCATAGTCGATCTTTGTACTGTTGTTATCCTTCATCGGTTCCAATCTCCTGCCTGGTGGGAGCACATCGTTAAACACGTTTCCGCCGATTTCACGACTGGAGACGCATTCGATCGAGTCGTTCGGCTCCAGGTGAGCTCCCTTGTGCTTGGAATGAGACGGATGTCAATTTTCTTTGTTAGACCGGTCAATCCGTCATTTTCGCACCATCCGGGATTGGCATGTTCAAGACCAGCGATTCAGATGGTGATGAAAACGTTGGTCTCTTTGGCCGCCGATATATTATTTGCAAAACAAGGAAGCGTGTGACGGATGATGGGGGTGCTTCTATTCTGGCTACTCGTCCCACTGAACATTAATTTTGATGTGCTTTCGCCCAATGCTAAATTGTTATCTTTTGCTCTGTACATAAATGTTATCTCAGATTTCCCTTAGATCTTGTTTTTCAAAGCACCGTGTCATACTAATATATCAACCAGTCCGATTTCGCATTTTCCATCACCACGTCCCATCCTCCCCCTTTCACCAAAGCGATTGCGCGGTCCACCTCATCGTTGCCCAACTTCCCGTCGTATAGATGAGGGAAAAGACCCTCTCCAGGCCTTGGTCCACAGACTAATCAGAGAATTTCGTGAGAATCTCAAACCGGTATTTCAATATCTCTCTGTGGCAGGGGCCAGTATCGCACCTTTCTTATCGGGGCTCTCCCATCGTATTTTATCCTTTACTGGATCAAAGGGTATACGCAATATATACATCTTCTCTTCGTTCCCGAAAAAATGCATCAATGTACCAGGTACTTGCGGAGCAGTCGAGAGATGGATGAAACCAGACTTCTCATCTAGCTCGCTCAGTGGTAGTTCGGTGGGTAAGGGATCGGGAGGGGCTGCGCTGGGTGGAATCAGCTTGTAGAGAAATGTTGGGAATTCGGGGTTGGTATCTGTCATATTATGTAGCAGGAGGTGAGCAGCATCGATCACTCAAGCTCAAGATGAAGTGAATATGAACGTGATCGTCGGAATTGCGATCAATGAGATCATCGGCAGAGGAAGAGGATATCTTTGTATATTGGGTATATGAATGCAGGAAAGCATCTATCATACAGGTGAACAACTAGTCCATACATTTTTGACTCGATGAAACAAGTTCCGGGTCCTCTGGCGGAATCGCCAAACAACAGAGAAGGTATACAAAGCCGAGCTTACGACAATGAGCAAAACCAAAAGTTCACCCAGGATAGCCCATGCGGAGACCTGGGTGAGGACATCCGAAGAACTTTTCAGGCCAAGCTGCATAACAAATGCTACCAATGCAACGGTGAAAGTTAGAATTGCCCAGACTAGCAGGACAGCCGGTAGGCTCAGCATGATGGCGTGTCCCAGAAAACCAAAATAACTATGTTTGACATTGTGAAGATACGTGAACTATTAGGTAGTAGAAGTGAGCATAAATTCGTGTAGATAGTCAGAATGCTTACGAAGTCGCCGTTCTGTGTTTTGGATTGATGCGTCCACATCGAGAAAACACCGATGATAATGCTACCAAGTGAAGCCAGAGCCGAGGTGATCGAAAAGAAAATTGAGAGTTCTGGAAGGTCCTGGGCTGATAAAAACCCAATAGTGGCACTGTGTGATGCTATTGAGCCAAGAAGAAACGCAAACACGGAAGAGCCACGCACGAAAGCAATACAGTTGACTAGAGGGGATAGGAGTTCAGCATGAATTGAGATCCATATATTCACGCAGCAACTCACAATAAGCAGGAAGTGTGAATACTCTCTCACAAGCCTGTCGACATACTTTTCCCAGTTAATTTGCACACTGGCCAAGCGGCCGCGATACTCGCTAGTCAACTAGATGTGTTCAGATCATGCAAGTGTGAAACGTATCGATAAGCATACCTTCACATGTAAGAAATATGCATTCGGGATGCCAAAGAAAAGAAAGCGAATGATCAAAAACTGAATGAATGATCCAGCGGGTGACGGGGCCGGTAGTGGCTCTGACTGTGGGAGCTTTCGAGCTTGATAGCTCACGAATTCTTTTGCTGTACGAAGCCCATGGTTCTCGGCATCTCTATATTTATATGACTCCCGCAGAATCCAGGAGAGAAACACCGTCCTGGCTGGTGAATGTCCATACTTTGAATCTTTCAGAGTGTCAACTTGAATATAACTGAATGAAACACGAAGTAGGTGCACCTGAGAGCTGATGGACAATCCGTAAAAGGTCTTCACACTCTGACTTGGCAAAGGGGACGGTACTCCTGTTACCGGAAATGAGATTGTCTGTCTAGAGGCATGTCAGAAGTTGTCTATGAGAGGATATGTTAGAACAAACATAAAACCATGTAAGGGCGTCTAGAGCTTCTGTCGCCGCGCTTTCTGGTGTCGGAATATGAACAGGGTGATTCCAGACGTAGTTCCAGTAAAGCCGTGCCCGTCTTATTGCTATTCATAGCGAGTGATTGGTCGTTGACCAGGCGATAGCGATAGCGAGTAACCTACCCCGTAGGGGATCATATTCCGGTTGTTTGTTGGTGGCAGACTCTAATTCGTCTTCATAGTAAGCGGTACAACGAGAGTGGTCGACGAAAAGGATCAAGTTGGTCATGATTTGCTCTTGTGACCCAATTGTGTGTCGAGCGAAGAAGTGCATCTCGGTGGATTCATTGAGCGCAAAGTTTCTGTCGGCATCACGCATGATAGAGTTGAACACATCTTGATTCCTGATGTCGTGGTCTGTCACGAGTTTGGCAGTGGGATTGACGAAGTAGACCCAGCCCTGAAGTTTGAAGTTAGCAGGTTCGGAAGTAAAGGCTGATAACGGTGCTAACTTGAGGGTGAGTACATATTTTCCAGTCCTCAGGAATAGGGGGGCCGACGTCAAAAACTGCCAGGGTACCGCTGACCTCAGTTTTCATAGAATCTTCTGTGTCAGTCCGGCCTCTGAGGAAACTAATTCAGTTGAGCAGTTCATCGGCGTGCAGGTGCACATACATCATGGCTGGCGAGTACGTGGGCAAGGGGGGAGGATCCATGGGTGAGATCGTACCGGGCTGCTAGGTTGACGGCATATATGTGAACGGGAGACGAGGCAGTGACGATCCATGATGTGGGAAGGCGAGGTTGTCAAAGAAGATCGAAGTCGGTCCTGTCGCGCGGTGGCGGATTGCCAAACATGGACACACAGACGCGTCTGGGCAATCATCTCGTCTGAGTCCTCGACCTCGACATACGACAATGAGTTTCCAGCCCAACAAGCCTGGTGAGCCCCCGAAGACCATCTTTGGCAACCCTCCTGCCCAGGGCTCCAACACTCCCGCCCAGCCCTCGACGGCTGGAAACACAGGCATCTTCGGTGCACGTACGTCTGCGTTCTGTTCCTCGCGCCAGTCCACTCACACCATGTCTGCAGCGAAACCTACATCTAGTCTGTTCGGAAATACCTCGACTGCACCAGCTACAGGAGGCGGCCTCTTTGGAAACACGACCAGCGCCACTGGCGGCACAACTGGTTCGTCCACCGCACCTGCTACCGGCGGACTCTTTGGGGGCGGCGGTGGAAGCCTTTTCGGTAACACGCCCACCAGCTCGACGACTCCTGCATCAACGTCGACCACGCCTGCTGGAGGCTCGCTATTCGGAGGAGGATCCAATGCACCTTCAAACACCACAGCAACAGGAACAACGTCGTCACTCTTTGGAAATATCCCTAAACCAGCTGGCGGCTCCCTCTTCGGTGGAGGATCGACTACGCCAGCGGCTTCATCGACAACACCTGCTGCACCCTCTTTATTTGGAAATACTGCCACTACCTCGACCACACCTGCTCCTGCTAGTGGATCTCTCTTCGGCGGAACGACTGCCAAACCAGGAGAAAGCGCGGCTCCTAAAACTAGTCGTATGCCAAAATTCAGAGATATATCGTGCATATACTCACATACTCCACAGTATTTGGCACCACGACCGGCGCAGGTGCTTAAGCCAACTTGATCATGTCGCCCACCTTTGCTCATACTTATCATTAGGTTCAACCGCGACTCCTCCATCGACGACTCCAGCCCCAGGGGCTGGACTCTTTGGCCTGCCTGCAAAACCAGCTGAGAGCACTCCTGCTGCTACTACCGCCCAGCCTGCTGCCGGTGCCTCTACAACGCCAGCTGGAACATCGAGCACAGGGTTATTCAGTGGCGGCCTATTTAATAAACCGCCTGCAGCTCCGGCAACCTCGACAACTCCTGCTGCGGGTTCGGCCACTGGCACATCAACCACACCAACCACAGGCCTCTTTGGCGCTAAACCAGAAGAAAAAAAAGGACGGCGCGGCTGCCCCTGCTCCCGCAACTGGTGAGTTACATTTTGCCTTTTGGCGAAGCAAACTCACAAGATAACACAGGTCTTAGTCTTTTCGGTGCTCCCAAAACAGCTGGTACGTATACTGTTTTCAGTGATCGTCAACGAGCCTCAGTATCAATAAGCTGCTCCCGCTGCTACAGGAGGCGCAAAACCAGCAACTCCTGGTATGTCGTACGGTTGTGCGCTTAGTTTACGGCTCTCATTCTTTCCATAGCTGCTCCAGCGCCATCAATTGCAGTCCCACCTCCCTCAATGCTCAGGGGTAAAACCCTAGAAGAGATCGTGAACCGGTGGTCTTCTGATCTGGAAACCCATGTTCGCGAATTCAACAGATTTGCGGCAGAGGTTGCCGTTTGGGATCGAGCTCTGATCGAAAACGGGAACAACGTACGTCGGTCTTCTATTAGGGATACATCACAATTTTTCTCACCCATCCATTGTTTAGCTTTCTGCGTTGTACAGCCATATCACTGCGGCGGAACGTCAGCAGGATAGTATTGATCAATCTCTGAGTCACATCGAGCAGCAACAAAAGGATCTCGCCGCTACTTTAGACTCTTATGAGAAAATGTCGCAAGAGCTCCTCGGTGGCCAAGGAGGAAACCTGCGGACGCTTGATACTGGGCCGGCTGATACTGAACGGGATAAAAAGTGATTCTCTCAATTTAGAGATGCCGTTCATCCGCTAATCGTATCATCTTCACAGCTATATGCTCGCCACAGATCTGCATACCCAACTTGATGATCTATCGGGTTCATTGACGCAGATGATTGAAGCTGTCAATGCTCTGTCTGTCTCAAATAAACCTAATGGGGAGTCAAATGACGATCCTGTATCCCAGATCTCTCAGATTCTGAGTAGCCATCTGGAAAGTTTGCAGTGGATTGATGGTGCTGTCCGCGAAGTCGAAGGCAAGGTCGGAGAAATTGAAAACCGAGTCAAAGACTCTGGGTATAACCTTTCAGGAAGTACGACTCAGGGTAAATCCAGAGGATTCGGACTCGGTCGCTGACTTTTTCTGTATACTTGGTCTTGAATTAGTTTCTTTGACACGGTTTTTTAATGTACGGCAATTGTCAGTTGATGATGCTATGATTATATATGCACATGCAAAGGTATAGAGGTAAAAGTACAAAGAGTCAGGATGCGAAAGAAAAAGCCACCTTTAAAGAACGCTGTATCTGCCAGTTGCCGTCGGGTTCCGCATTTCAGCTTGGAGGGCAGCAGCCGAGGCTTCAATGAGAAGACGTTTGATTTCGCGGACTGCTTGTTCCACCTAAGTCCAATCATCAGAGCCTGTTCTGGTCTGGAAGTAACTGAAAGGCTTACCCGGTACTCTTCGTTCGACTCGATGAGAAGGTGAAGTTTTGGCGGACCCTCCGCAGGAGGTTCTTTCCCAGCTTCGTAATAGATACCTGTGCACGTAGGATGAGGAATGCTGAACAAAGAAAATCCATTGCAACACTCACCCTTGTTTGTAACAGAGGCTCCGGTCATGTCAATCAGCTAGATCTAGATTCAGCAAATGCCCACTGCGCAGAACAATACACATACCTGAGTCATAGTCTCCTTGTTTGTCACGCGCCAACGAGCCTTCTGAGGATAATCGTTAATGGGAATGATGGCATGGAAGTCTGTGGAATCGGGGTTGATCTTGCGTCCCGACTCCTCGGCTTGTATCTGTGACTGCAACACCAGCTTTGAAGCTCTAAGCTGAGCGTTGAGTTTCGCTACAACATTCAAAGCCTGCTTATGAGCAGGTGTATCCTTTCCGGCGCGAGCAGCAGCCTCTTCAGCGGCTCGCATCTGACTTTGTATCCTCTCCTCTTCCTTTGCATGAGCAAGTCTACGCGCAGCCGCGATGGCACCCGAGACCCCCAGAAGACCTTTCGATGAATCTGGTGCTGGCCCACGTTTGATTTCGACTTTGAAGGTACCAAAGTTCATATCGTCGTTCGTGCCGTTGGTTGCTGCACCCTTGGCGTCCGTAGCCCCAGGTGCGACCTCAGCAGCAGCAGCGGCAGGTTCTTCGGTGGGTTCGCCGTAAGCCTTTCTTTCCGCTTTTTCGCGGGCATCACGTTCTTTGTCAAGCCTGTCCAAACCTTTGCCACCGAAACCGGAACCTGCTGCCTGTGCTTTACCGCTTTTGACTTTTTCAAGGAAGCCTGGAATTTGACTGGTTAGTTGCGTTCAAGAGCGAGGAAAGTAATAACACACCATTGGCAAGGTCTTCCAATTCTTGGGGAATAGAGGCGTTGCTGGCTTTCAGGGCTCGATGGATGTCGACAGAATAGCGATCTTGCTCGGGTGTGATGAAAGTAACACAAGTACCTTTATTCCCAGCCCGTCCAGTACGCCCAGCACGATGTACATAATCTTCCATGTGGTTGGGAGCGTCGTAGTTGATAACCAGTTTGAGTTGCTTAACATCAAGACCACGAGCAGCCACTGAAGTCGCGATAACAATAGGAACAACACCAGACTTGAAGTCCGCAATGGTCTGGTCACGATCTACTTGGTCTTTGCCTCCGTGCAAGGACATGCATAGATATCCTTTACGCATGAGTTCACGTAGAAGATTGTCGGCGGCTTCTTGTCGGTCAACGAAAATCAGGGTTCGAGCCTCTGGATCTTCGTTATACATCGCACCCAGAATCTCCAGTAATCGATTGAACTTGGTGTCTTCTGCGCGAACCTCGACAATTTGTTCAATCTCTGCTGCCACGACCGATCTGCCACCGACGGTAATCTCGAGAGGTTTACGTAGAATTTTCCGAGCGAGTGAATCCATTTGTTTAGGGAACGTTGCAGAGAAGAGAACGGTTTGTCTGTCAGGTCGGGTGTTATTGACGATTTTCATGACCTGTGGCTCGAAGCCCATATCGAACATACGGTCTGCTTCGTCAAGAACGACATATGTGACCCGTTTGAGATTGGTGACACGACCTGAGTTGGCCGTCAGCAAGTCTATCATGCGACCGGGTGTGCAGACGATGATTTCAGCTCCCTTTTTAAGCTCTGCGATTTGATCCTTGATTGGAGAACCGCCATACGCACATACAGCCTATAGGAGTGATTTGAGCATGTGCAGAACGGTCAAAAGTGATATACTCACACGTAGACCCAGGACTTTTAGGAAAGGCTTGCAGTCTTTATGGATTTGTACGGCCAATTCACGAGTGGGAGTCATCACAACAGCAACTGGTCCCTCCATCTGCTCAAGCGGACGTTGATCCTTGATGTGGCGGAACATGGGTAACAAGAAGGCAATGGTTTTACCAGAACCGGTCTTGGCAACGCCGATAACATCGCGGCCGGACATGATTGCGGGTATAGCTTGGGCTTGGATGGAGGTAGGTGCTGTGTAGTTGAGTCGTTTGATCACCTCCAGGCTGTGAAGAACTCATGAGTTCGTGAAGAATAGATCGTAACAGCTAAACTCACCAATTTGCCGGCATTCCAAAATGGCTCCATTTTGTGACCGGGCGAGGACAGTCCACGCCACGGATTTTGATACCATCTAGTTCCAGGCGCAGAAGTTCTGCCTCATCGTCGGTCATGTTGGCAATATCAGGCGGAGGTATATAGAACTCTTTCCTGAAGGGTTCGTAATTGATGCGTGAGTGATCGACAGTCGCCAATTCCTTCTTCTTGACCTTCTTCGCAGCTAACGCAAGGATATCCTCTGGGTTGAGCTCGGTTGCATCAATTTCGTCTACCGCAGTGTCGGGCTCTTCTTCTACACCGTCATCTACCATATTCTCATCGAGACGAACGCGGGACTGTGTGCCGTTGGGGCCGACCATTTTCTTCATGTCCTCTAAGTTAACCTTCTTGACTTCCTCTTTCACCCCGCTCATGAATGCATCGAGAGGATCCAACTCTTCCTCGTCGTCGACCTCCATGGCATCCTTGGCTTTGGCCTTCAATGCTTGGTCCATTCTATTCGCCTCCTCGTCATCATCGTCGACTTCCAAGTCTCCGACCGTTGTGTCGTCCTTCATGGTCATGTCAACAGCAGGCATGTCTTCTAGCACCTCAAGCTTCCGCTTGGTTTCTACGACGTCGTCCATCGACGCCAGACCTTTGGCAGCGGAAAACTCGGGTTTGAGAGGAAGACCTTTGAGACCAAGGCCACCGAGAGCAGAACGGTTGAGTTGACCGGTTTTTGTTGCAGGTGCTGGAAGGCATTAAATCAAGTGCTGTGAAATCTTGCTTTCTGTGAAGAAGCTTTTAAACTCACCTGGTGCAGCCTTGCCAGCGAGAGCCATTGCTTTGAGCTTGGCCTCATCGAGAGCCTTCTTGGCCTCACGTTCTTTTTTCCATGCTTCTAGTTTGGCACGCCTAGCGCCAATCTTTTCGTCCTCTGGAGGAGGGGTAGGTGCAGCAGACTCCTGTGGTGGGGGCCGTGACGGGGAGGGCTGGCGTTCGCGCTCGCGAGACCTTCGTCTGTCGTCCCTTCTGTCGTCCCGGTAAGGTTCTCTGCGGCGTTCGTCTCTGTATCTGTCGTCTCGATAGCGGTCCCTGTCTCTGTCGCGGTCCCTTTCGCGATACCTGTCTCTTTCTCTGTCCCGGTCTCTGTCCCGCTCCCGCTCGTCGTCGTACCGGGATCTATTGCTGGGCCTTGGGGCATTGCGCCTGGTCGGCGACGGAGACCGAGGTGAAGAACGGTGAGATGGTCTTACCCGTTTGTTCGAGGAATCCGGTGTGTAGGACCTTTCCCTGCGAGGCATTGTGGAGGTTGTGTGCAAAGAAGGTGTTTGGTGGTGTTGTGTGACGGTGTGACGGAAGATGATCAGCTGCGCGTCGAGCATGGTCCAACTCTTCTTGCTTCAATCCACATCCATGACTCAAAACCCGCTCGACCCAGCTGCCCTCATTTCTCTCCTACCGACTCTTCTGCCGCAGTCGGACAAGGTTCTCAAAAATCCATACGATGCGGTTACTTCTCTAGTCCACGCGGCCATGTCCGCACTAGCCTTCCGTCTGACTGCTGTAGACGAGTCATCCTCATCTATACACGAGAACAATGTCTTGCCAGTAGCATGGAATACATCTGGTCCCGGTCATTATACTCTCAAGTACAGGCATGAGCGGAGCAGTCTTGAGTTCGTCATCAAAGTGTCCAAACTCGGTAGTCGCACGCTCATAAATGCCATCGCGCTTGAGGTGTGCAAAATCAGTGTATCTCTTTCACCAACTGCTAAACTTCTGTGGCAGACAGATAAGGTCGCTAGCCTAGACATCGCGACAGATGACTTTACCTCTCCTTCCTTTTACCCTTACGATGTCGGTAGCGCAAACACACAGCCCCTGATCCACGGATTTATCTCGTCCAATAGAGTGACAGATTTGATGAGTCAGTTGAAGTTAAAGATTCTCCAGAAAATCATACCCGGTCTCCGTAAAGAAGGGTACACTGATGAAGGTGGCGAGACGGCTTCGAGTGCGCGTCCACCTCCAGATGCTCAGCCTGGTCCCTCTCGCGGACCCCAGCCACGAGCCCCCGTCCCACCTGAGGCTCCTCCCACAAATCCATTCCAGCCTCCATCAGCATTTCCAAATAATCCCCTAGAAATTGGAAGACGCGATCTTGACCCCTTTCCGTCCAATCCGTTTTCGCCTCCAAGTCTTTTCTCACCAGGTAGAAGCAGCGGTGATGGTATGTTTGTCGGCCCTGACCATCCAATATTCGGTGCCCCACGGTGGCCTGGTAGTATACTACCTCGAGGTCCTTGGGGCGGTGATGGATATCTACCTCCCATGGGTGCGCCCCCAGGTGCAAGGTTCGATCCCATAGGTCCAGACCCATACCCTCGACGAGGCGGTCTTCCCGGATTCCCGCCAGGCCGAGGAAGAGGAGGCAACAATGGCCCCGCAAGTGGAGAACCAGACAATGACGAGTTCATGCCTCCTGGCGCTGTAAGTCTTGACATATTCTGACTTGCTTCGTCTGCGTGCTGAAACTTACCGATTTAGGGTGATATGTACATGTAAATAGCTTTCTTTCCCTTTGCTCTCCTTTTCTGGAGATTCAGCCACGCTGAAAACTGTCTACGTCCAATATGTACTGTTGTCTCTGTGCTGTGCTTTCGTGTAATGAAATAAATTACAAATACTGGCCCTTCTACTGGTAGCGCTAGAACAAACCGAGCCTAAAAGGGGGGATCTCTAGCCGGAAGTATGGCCAGATATAGCAAGATGTTGTATCTTGTATGGCAGCGGCCTGATATCGCACTGACCAACGGAGGTGTGGCTACGCATATAAATTCCCCTGCATCATCTCCGTTTCCTCAACCGCAATGCCCTCCCCAGCAAGAAGTCCATCCCGGTCCGCCAGGAACTCTCCCCCCGGAAGTCCGGTGTCCCCAACCTCGCCCCATCGCAAACACCCATTCGCTCTTCCAGGTTTCCGTCCCTCACCACGCCCAAAACAACGACCCATCGCGGAAATGACTATCCGTGAGCTACAAGATCTCCATAGACTGAACACTAACATCTTGGCTTCACCGTAAGTACCCTCCACCCCCACCCAATCCGGCCCTCGCCTAATGTGATTCCGATCTTATAATAGGGGAGCGTCTACTTCTACTTACGTTCAAAGGGTACTAGCTGAGCAAGCTGCTGTAGAATCTCGCTTACTTGAGCTTGACGGGATGGAAACTATCAATACAGGACTGAAGAATACTAGAATTCGCGGAGAGAACGACATGGTCGTCGACATGCCACCAGAACCACCCACCAGCAGAACTCTTGAAGCCAAGAAGAAAGCCTTGGCACGCTTCGTGAGTTTAATCCTTCAGCTCGTTCATCATTTTAGGGGGGTTGAGAATAACTCTTAGGGCCAAAGTGTTGCATTGGGCCCGAAGACCCCAAATCACAGCGACGCGCCATCGGGATTTAGTATGCAAGAAGCCATGGAGCTTGAACGGCAAGCTTTTATTAAGGACAAAGAACGAGAAGAGCGCATCCTGGAGAGAAAGCGCAAACAAGGTATCCCGGTTCAAGGAGAATATCTCACACAGAAGGAACGAGAAGCTCGCATATGGGCATTCATGTAAGCTTACTTTACCATTGTCATTAGAGCCTCTGAACGAGCTCGTCGCAGGAACCACAAGCCCACCGATTCGGATCTGGAGGACGATTCTGACATGGATTCGGATGATGATGATCCTGCTACCTGGTTTGAAGACGATCAAGACGATGGCCGTAAAGGCCAGGATATCATTGAACCAGATTATGAAGATCTTTCCGACGTTATCCGTATCGACGAGAGTAGAATACGCTACAGCACTTTCTACGAGCCTCGGGACGATGAATAGCCATTAGCAAGCGAAACTATTAAATGTATTTCTAGAATGTAAAGCAGTAGTGAATCTAATAGTCGGAGATGTGTGTTGTATCGTATGATTCAAGAAAACATTAACGAGCATGAACTGGGCAGCTCTTTCCGCGCTGCAACCAAGAGGAAAGACAAGCTATTAGGAAACGACTATCAGTGTTTCTATCCATGGAAACGCACGTGGTAGCTCACCGTTATGGAAGCTGCAGAAGCAACTCAAGCGAGCAACCGTGGAACCTGGATCATGGCGTTGGTACTCAACAAGACCATGTGCATTATCACCGCTTACCTTTGACAAACTCCTCCAAGCAAATGACACCTGCAACGCAGTTGTCAATATTCAGAAGCGAGTTATTAAGCGAAAACGTGACTCACACTCGACGCCAAGTAGGGTACTCTCAGCAGGAAGCCTATAAACGAGATATCGCGCAGCGGAAGGCCCTTGTCCGGAACCTCCCTCCAAGCATTGCCTCACGTGTTCCTCCTGTTCTACAGCGTCTCCAACATCATCTAGGTTCTGATTGCAAACAGGGCAACTGTTGAAGGACTCATGAGAAACAGTTCGGAGTCAAAACCGGAAGTAGATATACTCGGCGAGGTCACTGAGCTGCGAGCTTGACTCTCTTCGCGTCAAACTGCCTGGGACGGACAGTCTCTCTTGGTCAACGACAATGCGCTCAATGGCATGACCACGGTTAGTCAACCTATTCGGAACGCCTGCAATGACTTCTTCATAACAAGTGTGGCAGACACGTTGCGAGCTGGATGAACCTGTCGGCTCTGGGCCAGTTGGATCATGTATGATATCGGCGGGGTCAAGCAAGACTCTGAAGGTCGAGCAACGATCGCAGAAGATTCGGCCGCACTTGCGACAATGCTGCAGATTTGCTTTCAATACCATTTTTCGCGACAATTACCTGGTAATTGAGACTTACGTGCTGTACAAATATAGATCAGCTAACAGCCAGGGAGAGTAGGCAGAAACATAACATACACGACGGAGGAGGAATGTGAATTTTCTGTGACAGTCTCGGCAGTGGTTCACTTGATCATCCCGCTCCCACTGCGCCGTCAGCTGGTGAGGGGTTGGAGGAGTCCAGTGAGGTGTAATGACTTTTTGAGGAGCTTCTCTGGTTGGTACGCGGAATTCTGGAGCTTGAGAGAGTTGGGGTGTAAGGTCAGTTGGGGCGCGAGAAACTCCCGGCCGTGAGGAATAATCCGTCTGGTGAGATGCTCTGGAGGTCGGCCTTGTTCCTTCAGGCGTAGCGGAGGGATACCGGAACTCTTCTTCTGAGCTCACGTCATCTTCCTCGTATTGATCGTCATCTGCCATTGGGTTAGCTGAGCTCACGCTCAAGGATTCTTGGTCATACCTAGGCCAGTCAAAATGAGACCCTGGGCACCCGCTGCCAATCTACGGCGTTCAAGTTCTCGGCTGTAAGTATTCAACAGAACCTCGGCCTGACGGCGACGGTCGACATCCTCATCACCTTGAGTTTTTTTATCAAATACTAGATCTGCGTGTGTGTGGATATACTCACTCAATATACCTGTGCGCAACTCCTCGGTGGCACGTTCAAGCTTTGCGATAACACGCCTAACATCAATGGCTGAAATAGAGTTAGTCTCCTCGTCATCGTGATGGGAGTTCCCAACGAGATATCGAGCACGCCCAACGTAATCTTGAGCAGAGGAGAAGAAAGTAGACGACATTGCTCCCAATTCCTGTCCTTCACTTTCTCCGCCCTCTTGTTGTTGCTCTTCAACATAGGGTATCAAGGTCCCGTCAGAATCCAAATGATACATCACGCCATCTGGCTCGAGATAGGGTAAAGGGGGTATATCCAAACGCCGCCTCATGATCCTGACCCAGCGGCGGCGGCGCACCCAAGTAGGAGCGATGCGTCCAGGAATAGGTGAAGAAAGGGAGGCATTGCGAGAAGACGAGCCACCAAACCCAGCTGCGACTACCCCGCTGCCTGTAAGGATCCTCTCAAGCTGTGAAGATCGTTCGCCAGTCCATCTCTCATCAGGGTCATCAAATGACTGAGCATATTGCCATCCCTCTTCAGCGTCTACGCCAGGATGTGTGACATCGAGTGTCCAATCGGACCTGCACACAGTGATGAGAACAGATACGAATTGAAAGAAAAGATGAGCCTACAGCCAGAAATGACTTCTTTCAGTGATATCAGGAGCAGGCCTATCAACATTAACAGGACGTGGAATATCCCAAGGTGCATCGCGTAATGGGAGTTGGACACCACCCCTTGAGGCAGCAACTAAACGGACACCTGTGTCTTCGTCGGGCCGTGGCAACTTCAGCTCATACGGAGCACGGCGTCCTCGCTTTCCAAGCCCTGAAGCAGAGAATCTAGGTCTTCCACCAGACGTGGCGACAGTCTTAAGTCGCAAATCGAGTCTCTGATATTCGTAAAGAATAAGAGGAAGAGTTGTATGGACCAAGAGGGGGTTGTAAGGCGTAGTGGTACCACGCCAACGTTCAGCTTCCGACTGTTGCAAAACCTATATCAAGATGGAATCAGTGTGAGCAGTTGACAAGGGAGGCAAAATGACGGACCTCGCAAATCCAGACTTCAAAGACTGCTGCTGCCGCGTCGTAGGCCGTCTCTCCCCACTTGTTTCGGATCAAGGGATTGGCGCCCTGCTTCGAGAGCAGGTAAAGGACAATGGGGAGGTGTCCTTTAGACGCGGCATTCACTGATTGGTATCCAACGAGTCAGCTTTGCCATCCGACAAAACATCGAGAGTATACTGCTTACTGAGTGGTGTCCATCCATCTTTACTACGAATGTCAACTCCTGGAACGCCCTCGACCGGTGCTGTAGCCCCTCCTTTTTCGCAAAGATACTTTACTATATCAAGATACCCCTGACAAGCCCATGATAAGCTGATAATATATGAATGATGTTATGTGCCCATACCTTTGACGATGCATTGTGGAGCGCGGTCCAGCCATCAGCATCACGGGCATGAACGTCGGCTTTGTGAGGGACCAAGTAGCGAACAACGCTCATGTGCCCATTGAGGGCAGCCTTATGAAGTGCTGTCTATAAAACAGCAATTAGTTCTGGAATAACTATGACAGATTTAACATAACAAACCTCTCCTTCTCTATCCTCTAGGTCAGGCATCGCGCCACAATCCTCGATAACTATAGCGAGTTATGTCACTAGAGCAACACATAGTAGGCCAAGCACTCACGCCATTGGACGATATCCAGGTGGCCACGACTCGAAGCCGCGTGAAGCGCGGTGAAACCTGTCCGCGTTGACGCGTCATTGGCAAGGCTGAATTGCTGGACCGCATTGCTTTCAACTGCATGCACGAAAAGTCTCTTGAGAAGTGGTAAATCGCCACTAGACGCCGCAGCGCAAAGGGATTCGAGCTGAGCAGGGGAAGGTAGGCTGGGGGGTGGTAGTGGCGCTGAAAGTGAAAAAGTCATGGCTTCGGGGGCCAACGTTGATGAGGGTGAATAGCAGGTAGGTGGTGTTGCCACAATAATGGGAGGGTGGAGAGTCTCGTGGGGCGGTGAAGGCGCGCGAGCTTGCTCATGTTCAGATTCTGGGACTTGGTTGGATTCAACGCGTCCTGTCAAAGGAGTCTCTCCGAGCGCTACTTCAGAAATCGTAGATGAGGACATTGGCTCGACTTGCGTTACAGCACTCGTGCCAGGGTATACGAACTCCCCGAATTCTTCTTCGTCCCCATCTTCATTTTCCTTGCTATCCTCGGAAATAGGGAGCTGAGACACTTCTCTTTTACCGTGTGCAAGGGTTTTCCTCTCGTTTTCCCAGTCTTCGTCCGAGTCGCTGTTCTCCGTTGTTGCCACATGCGAGTCGGAGGTCCTATGACAAGGAAAAACAAAATCAGCAAACCACGTCTTCCCCAACACCTATCTGCTGTGTCTTACTCCTCAATAACGGGCAAAGGCTCGGTGTCTTGTCGAAGCGGATCCAACATATCACAAGGATGACTTTCAGGACCTCGAGGTAAAAGTGCTCTACTAAATCCCTCACAGGGAAGATGTGTAGATTTCGTGGGACTCTTTCAATATTTATACTTACCTCCTTTAGAAATCATCGGTCAGAGTACTGATGGCTGTCACTACAAACTCCTACAATCCCGGACCACCCAACAGGCGGCTTCTTGAAATCCATGAAATCTTCGAACCACGGACTTCACCAGTCTTACATGCTCAAGAACAATGATCAAACCATCCATGAAAGAAAAGGTTAATCCACAAGCAAAATCAGAGAGAAGTGTCTGCCATTATAGTGAGTTTTATATTGAGTTTTAACCCCAATAATTTGAGCGATTAGCCTTTCTTGTGTTGATCTAGGACGCGCTATACTAGAAATAATTACTGATTCTTAGTCATTATAGGTCCAGCGGCTCCAGTCGTTCCCTAGCAAGCGAGTACCACTCGTCAGATAGGGACGACTCATATTTCGCAAACTCAGCAGTTACATCCGAGAATCATTGCTTGATCAGCTTGGCCTTAGCTTCGCTCCTTGGTGTTATGGCCTTGGGGGACCGAGGTGAAGAACGGTGAGATGGTCTTACCCGTTTGTTCGAGGAATCCGGTGTGTAGGACCTTTCCCTGCGAGGCATTGTGGAGGTTGTGTGCAAAGAAGGTGTTTGGCAAGAAAACGGAAGGGGTCCGCCCGGACTCGGGTTCCCCTAATTAAAATCAAGATTTGAGGGATTTTGCACATTGAGGTGAGAGATCATATAGTCTGATACAGGCTGCTACTCACCTTTCCATTCCCGCATGGCATACTGGTGCGCCTGTCGTAATCATCAGCGCCTGTCTTGGTGCCATGTTCTGAAAGAATGAACCTCTCCGGTTCATCGAAGTGATCTATGGAATTGTGTTTAAAACCAGGCTTTGAGAAGAATAACGTGGGGAGCATACTCGATCGTGCAAAATACCCCCTTGACCTTTCAGAGTGCGGGAGAATAATACTAGCAGTATGGCACTCGCAGATGTCCGTGAAAACAGTAGCATCCTTTAGAACGATATATCCTCGATACTATGCACGAGATACGTTAACGGGTGTAAAAAGTCACAGTCCAGATCCCATCCAACCTCTTGCGTCTCTAACATTGAATGCGGCACTCCCAGAGGAAAGGGAGGTCTGAGTCGCAGTGCCTGGCGATCTCGGCCTCGAGTTTGCTGGATCCAATAATACTCACCTCCCGTACAAATGCACGAACATAAGGCAGCGACTTGAGGTCATCCACCGTGGGTGGTCGTCTATCCGGTGAAAGTGTATCAATCTCATGCTGAACCTTCCACAGTGCTTCAGGAAAAGCAGTGAAACACAAAACCATAGTTCGAGACGCGGCAATTGAGGGCATGCCAGTTCCCGCCTCGACAGAAGTTGCAGCCATATAGCTACAGTGAGATACGACAATAGTTGTCAATACATATTTAGGTCCTTGTTCATAATTTGCACTTACGCGATAGCATCCCTCGACACCTTGAGTTCCTTTGAACGTGGAATGAGTTTGCCAGTTCTCGGCTACGATTACTTGCAAAAGACTCTTCATAGCCTTTGGTTCGCGTGCTAGAGTTCCGTTGCTGAGGAGGACAGTTAGAGATGTGTGAAGCCACTTTCATTTTAGTGACATACTTGAGTCCAGGTCGATTACCACATTGCCATCGGTCGCAAGATATATGAGGTACTGAGGCGGTCGACCAGAAGTCTCACTCCGTCTATCCATGAATTCCTTAAGGACTGTGATATCTGAGACCGCAATCACGGTGTTGTAGATTTTCTTTAACTGAGAACACTATTAGAGATAACAATGAGAAATTAAATAAGAATCCTCACCGAAAAAATACCACCGTATTCCCGTGCCCATTCGGTATACCTGGAGAAAGTAAGTCTTCAGGCGCCCCCCCATAGAATACGGACTCGGACCATGCCTAAAGTGGCCGGAGTCAAAGACTGGATCCATATGTGCATTTCCGAGAACCGGAACCGTAGGCGGCCCGGGAGATAGGTGTTTTTCGCGTTTCACGATTCTCAGCCATTTGACGGCCATATAGGCTACGACAGCGACCAGGAGGTCTAGCGCGGAGACAATGCCGAGGTTTTGCATTGCGTGGTGTTGAGAGCAGAGCTCGAATGTACAGGAAAGAGGGAGTTGTGTGTCCGAGCTTCATGCCGTTTGAAATAAGCCAGAGTTTAATGGCCGAAAGCCAAACTCCATCCTGCCAGAGCAATCCTGAGCCCTTAGACTCAATAAAATTGCACTAGTGAGGCTTTATTCACGTTCGGGCCACTTTTCCCTGACTGGAGTCCTCAAATGCCGTGCTCATTACTCCCGGAATGCAGTCTGACTCGGAGGCTGGGTGGCCGTGAATTCTTGGGTCCGCTCCAGCTCTATTATGATTTGTCTAGGTACCGGAAGGCTAAGATGATGCCATAGAGACTTAGGGTCGAAGCCAAAAACAAGTGGTTCGGGAACCTAGAATCGCCCCAGCTATATAGTTAGTGGGCGAGCATAGCATTAGAGAACTTCGTCTGATACACATTGGAGTCGGGCTCAGAAAATAAACCTGGCTTGGAAGTTGGTGTCATCTCGTCCATGCAGCTTCAAGGTTTCAACGTGTATGAATGATGACATTGCCTGTGAATCGTTTGAGTTACAGCTTGCAGTGGAGAGTTGAAAATACGAGGGGACCACTCAGTACTCAGGTTCAGTCACGATGTAAACCTGATTTGGATCATCTGATGTATCCCGAATCCCGGCAAATTTCCGGCAATCAACTCATTCCTATCTTATCTGATTTGACTCCAGGCCTGCTATGGGATCCCTGCTTGTTTTCAGATTTCGAGGTCTTCTCCTCTCCTTAACGTGTGGCTAGAGTTAGCCACAGAAATCCCCATGAAATATCTCACCTGATAACAGGCACAGCAATGATTTCTTTCGTTCTCTGTATAAACTCTAGGTATCTTACTTGCGCATGTTGCTTGACGTGTTGAGAATTTCGATGGGTGACGTGACGACACTGGTTGTATGGTGAGTCGTCGGTTCTTTCGAGAAAAGAAGCAGGCACGATGCCGAGTCTCTATTGGCCCAGAATATGATATTGTATTTTAGGAGCGTAGGAGCAATCCAATGACAAACTTCGGACGATACTCTATATTCTCAGTTCGAGGTGCCTTGTAGCCTCCTAGTCAATCACAGAAGCCACGCATATTATATTCTACAACTTCGAATCTTCGGAATAACGTCGAGGTATACCTACCCCACATTCCCCACTTGCAATATGCCGCCGGACCGGGTATGATAATGATACTGATACACTACACTACACTACACTACACTACACTACACTACACTACACTACATTGTTACATCTCATCGTCCTCCGAGCCACATTGCTCACCAGAGGATACCCTTACATCCCAAACTTTTCCACGTGAAGAGTTACCGATGGCATTCCACGAAAGGCAGCCTGGGGGCTGGCTACTCCTGTCGAAAGTGCTTTGCGAACTGATTCGGATAGGCTTGCGGGCCCAGCCACTAAAAATAGCCATTGTATCAGCCAATGTTCAGTTTTCGAGCACGAGAACACTAAAAGCCAAAAATAACAGTCCGAGGCTTCATGGAACTGGATGATTCTCGATGACTTTCTCGGGTAAACTAGACTCACCATCCACCGAGACGGACCCAGTAGAAGCTGAGATCTCATCGTGCAGTACTTTTCGGATGCTAGGCCGCCCATGGATAATCTTAAGCAAGGAGTATGCAGGTAAATCCGTGCTTTTTTCTTCTTCGACGATTTCTGGGTTGCTATTATTGACGCTAGAGGATGAACTTAATTCTGTGGTAGCGATTTGACCAGTAGGGGTTGTAGGTTTCATCGACAAAGGAGGAAAGGTCGGGGCCTTTGAGCCAGTGATATAAATCCGAGGTTCGACTGACAATGTGGGGGGAATAGGTTCGAGGGCATCCGAGAGTATCTTTGATATCCATTCCAGGTGCTCTGCAGCCACATGATCGTGTAATGTGAACAACAGTGAGGGTCATATCAATGTATTCATTGTTTGATTGGCTTACCAGTTTCACGAATGGCCCAAAGGAATACGATGCGCCTAACTTGACCTGACCCATCAGATCTCGAGCTGCAGATTGTAACGACAAAACAAGTGTGAGGACAGTCATGCGTCATTGATCATATCGAACAACGCACCGAAGCAGGTTTAGCAATAAGGGGAGCGTATAAGAAACTCCCGAACCCCCTGTCAACGTGCATATGAGAGTTGAATACTTATTCGTTTTAGAAACTGCACTTACCGGCGATGAGCACGCTTGTCGAGTACATGAGCAAATCTGGTGGGCAGCCGTACGGCCCGTCTACCAAGGCGGGAATAGTGATGGTAGAGTTGTTTTCCCGTCCTGCGAATCTACGAAGTCGTGCCGTCATGCCAGTTCGTCCACGAATCAGGAAAACCACAGTGCTGTCTCCGGAACTAGTGTCGTTCCCAGTCCTCGATTGAGCCGGGATACTAGCGATTGTGAATGGGTGTGCCTCGAATGGTAGTCTGCTTATCGACGGCAATATGATGTATGCGTGCTGGCCTGGTCTCCATCTGAAACGACGAGTTAGAGTGAGTCGGATAGTGTCACTTGACACCAGCTCTATGCTTGCAGAAGAATACGTTGATTCCCTCATAACCCAAAGTCGATTATTCCAAATGACCCTGGCCGCGCGGGACACGCGGTCGAGCACCCATAACATCAGGGCGGGCCAGATGTAATTGCCGAACCTTATGACGAATTGTGAGCACCTCTTGCGAAATTACGTTCCATCAACTCACCCTGGGCTACGCGCATGATAGAATCCCGCCACCAGGAATACGCTGAAGAACATATGATAAGGAGATCAGCCACCTGGTTGCGAACAATACGATAAACCTTACAATATAAGGATAAGGTGTGAAAAGAGAAAGAGTTCGAAGGCAGCTTTGCGTACGGGGCCAAGCGACAGAACAGCCGCCAGAGTGAGTGCCCCTAATCCAACTGCTCCTGCCACCACCCAATCATGGGTGAAATCGAATTGGGGCGGTAATCTAATGGAACGTTAGAGATTGGTGGATTCAAGGTGTCGAGGGACAAACCCGTTGAGTATGCGATTCAGGGCATGAAACCAGAGGAGTATCAGGATAGTCCTTGAAGCCGCCCGATGCAAAATATTCAACTGGAGGATATCAGATGAAGAAATGAGGTTGTCTTGGAGTACCAACCTTTTCGTGTCCTACACCTGTCAAAACTAGAGCGGGAGACAAATGTCAGAACACCAGTGACCTATAGATATTTTGCTTCGCTTACATGATATGATATTATTTTTCCCGGCCAACGCAACGATAAGAGGCAGCTGACAGGAAGCTAGGTGGGCGGCACGATCTTCGTAGAACATCACAAAGAGATCACGAGCTGGAATAAACTCGTCAGCAAAAGTGTCACTAAACCCCGAGGTGCCAACGCACTGTCAACCAATAACCAGATGAACAGAGAAGCGATGTATACGCAGATAAACGTCATCTCGGAAAAAAGAAGGCTTCCTCCAAAGCCAATGGGTACAACGAGGCGGAACGAGAAAATCTTGTAAGCCGTTGTGAGAGCAGTTACACACCGCATCCAAAAGTTCGGAGTAGCTCCAGAAGCTAGCTTTTCCTTGTCCGTGGTGTGCTCTTCTAAGGAGGGCCTTGCCGGTGATCGCTCTCTGATGTAGGATAGTAGAGTACAGAGTAGGTTGGTGAGAGTCAAAAAGCCTAAAACACAGCCAATGAAAATCCATAGCTGAGCGACCTTCTCCTGCTGCTTCTGGTCGCGAATAAGGCGGTCTGCGGCAGAGGAGGATGCGCGATTGTGGAAGACTGACATGGCAAGGTATGTCAAATCCAGTGAACGGATTTTGCACTCTGAGTACTGAGCCCGACTAGCTTTTATTTCTTGTTCAAGGGAAAGTTAACCCCGTTTTTGGTGTATTGACGAGTGCTGAAAAGAATGTAAGATCCTCTGAGATGCATAGAACGATCCGTAGGCTCGAAAAATGCTTCAACTTGAATGGGGAAAGGCTCATGTGGACCGTCTTGGGAAGAAGAGGTGTACATCGTCGGATAATTCAGAGGAATCAGTTAGGGCATAAGGTGCTAATTTAACGCGATCTAAGAGCCGGCGAAGAAAGGCCCATAGGGGGTCTGCGATAGCTTCACGTCCGTTCGATAAGATGCCATGGCGGATAAGACTCGGTTTCACGCCGGTACAGTATGAGCCAAGTATATGTGGTGCCAGTCACTGAGGTTGGGACCTAAAAGACACAGTCCCAAAATGGTCCGAGTGATGTTTATGTCATAATTCAAGCCTTCCAAATGGCAATACGTGCGTGCCGTTGATGCGCCTCGGTGCCTCCCAAGTAACAAATAGATGGCGGTTTGAGAGGCCAGAATCCCGAATCACTCGAAAAGGAGCGCGACGCTCGCCAAATGACCTGACGGCCTGCAAGGCAGCGGAGTAACGTTCTAGTTAGGAGACATGGACCTAGGCCGAAGACAATCAAAAATGGAGTTGAGGAGCTTGTTGGTCGATGCGAAGCAGTGGTGAGCCTAAACATGGATTAGCGCACAAGTAGTGGAGAACGTCGGACATCGTAAAAGCGAAAAGCCGAAGGATGGCGACATCAACGTATCAACAGTCAGAACCAAATACATATAATTGGACATTTCCTCTCCACGGATGCGGCCTCAAATTTTCTCCTTGCTCAGGTCGCTCAACATCCATCACCATCGGTACACTCGCCATACAATGTCATCCCTCGCCAACGGTGCCACCAAGTCCCTTGACCGGTCCAACCTTGTTCCCTTCTCTTCGCGATTGAAGGAGGGCAGAGCTCTTGCGCAGGATGTTTGGTCCATCTTCAAGTGAGCGCACGATCTGACTCATTCGGAGCTGATCACATTGACGCCTCGAGCAGCGCCGCCAATCTTCCTTCCGACTGCATCAATCTCGGGCAGGGATATATGAACTTTGCACCCCCCGAATGGATCACCAAAGCAGCTGAGGAGGCTCTTAATAAAGTGGCACCAAATCACTATTCTCACCCCCGTGGTCGCATTCGTCTGCGCGAAGCCATAAGGGACTTTTATGAACCGCTCTTTGGCAGGAGCCTCGACGTTGAGTCAGAGATTTTGGTCACAAGTGGTGCGAATGAAGGTACGTCAGAGCACATATGGACTGGACAAGATCTAGAGATACTCCATACAGGACAATACTCTGTCTTCGTGGCATTCCTCGAACAAGGAGACGAAGTCATCATGTTTGAGCCATTCTTTGATCAGTATCTTCCTTCCGTAACCTTCAATGGCGGTAAACCTGTATACGTTCCACTCCACCCACCTGCACCCCACATTGAGAAGCCCACGAGTGATGACTGGACGATTGACATTGATGAGGTCAGGTATGCCTGCAATCATATTTCCTCCCTCTTCCAACATGCTCATCACCTTACCATGCGCTGTTATTCACAGACGCGCCATAACTTCACGCACAAAGATGATAATCATAAACACACCTCACAATCCCGTCGGCAAAGTCTTCACACGGGCTGAGCTCGAAGCTATTGCCAAGGTTGCCGAAGAATTCAATCTTCTCGTGATGTCTGACGAGGTCGTGAGTACGAAACCTAGATTACCAGGGAACATAGTTTCTAATCAAATTAATGTTCTCAGTATGATTGCCTTGTCTTTGATAAGAAAGAGCATGTTCGCTTCGCAACACTACCAGGCATGTGGGATCGCACGGTGACCGTTGGTTCTGCCGGAAGTAAGTCCTGTCTTAGAAACGAATCACGATGGTTCTGTCCTGATCTCTGGAAAATACTGATTGCAATTATAGAAGCATTTGCTGCGACCGGTTGGCGGGTTGGCTGGCTCATTGCACCCAAGTCCATCATTCAACCAACGCTCGCTGCCACCACGCGTATCGTCTTTTGTTCTAACTCTCCTTTACAAGAGGCAGCCGCAGCTGGTCTTGAGCAAGCCAAGAAACACAGCTTTTTCGAAACCCAATGTGCTCAGTATGAAGAGCGTCGCGCTGTTTTAATAGATGCATTTGATAGGCTTGGCCTGAAGTACACATTACCCGAAGGCAGCTATTTCATTCTCTTGGTTGGTCTGATTATTGGAAATCTAGCTCGATGCCTATTCATGAATGATTTGCAGGACATTTCCAACCTCGACTTTCCCGAAGATTACCCCTTCCCCGAGAGTGTTTTAGGTCGTGGTCGTGATTTCAGGTAAGGTGTACCGTGTGGTGATAAGAAATTTTATTAAGGTGATCTATTTCAAACAGAGCATGCTGGTTTATTGCAATGGAAGTCGGCGTCTCCTCTATTCCCGTCAGCGAGGTAGGACTTCGTATCTTGGCCTGAGCAAGATATTGACACACCGTTATAGTTCTATTGCGAGGAGCATGCAGGCATCGGAGAAGTATACGCGCGATTCGCCTTCTGCAAGGACGTTGACACCCTCAAAGCTGCTGCCGAGCGGTTACAGAATCTCAAACCATATCTCAAACATTGAACAGGATATATCGGATACCATCAGTACAGAAGTGCTAAGCCTCGTGTATTCATGCGTTGTATGTAGTTGTAGATGTCTTGATAATAGACACTGTACGTTTTGTTGCCCGCCATGGTTCATTCCCCTGTCGTCTGCGAAGCCTGCTCTACAAGTCTATCCACAAATCGTGAGAGACTCTCATTCCTGTCCTGTGATGAACTGTCGTAATATGAAGGGTTTGTGACCAATCTTCGTGCAAGGAAAGAGAATGAAAGTATATCAATCAAGTCCTGTTTCTTCTCCCTCCAATCCACCTTCTGTCCTTGCATCCAGTCTACCACCACAGAGCTTTCAGAAAGCTCTGATTCCAGGGGCAGACCGTCGTTCAAAAATCGCGTCAGCGTATCCCTCGCTTCCGCTTGACAGAATAGAAAGAAGTGTCCAGGTCCAGAATGTCGCACTGCCCGGCTCTGCATGCAGACGATTTTGGAAAGACTGTAATCGAGTATTTGACGGTCCCCAGCACTTGAAGCCGTATCTCCAGTGCTCACATATTGAGTACCCATTACTACTACGACAGCCGCACGTACAGGGAGCGAAAGGATTGAGTCGTGAGGAACGATCAGCGCACGCAGTGTGCCTTCGGCGAAGAGGCTGAGTATCGCTAGTCGGTCGCGTTTTCTGATCCCACTGTGGAAAAATCCAATGCCTTTGTTTACGAAATCCGCCAGGGAAGCGTCCTCCAGTCGTGCACATGCATCTTCGACATACTCATCTGAAACATTTTCAGGAAGATACCCTCTCGTGGACTCCATCTCCAATATACATTGAGTCAGAAGATTCAGCGCAGTTGGGCGGCACAATCCCCGGGACGACACAATGACAAGCGCGTTTTCGCCTGGTGGAGCTGTGCTTATGGCTGCATGCGTAGGTTTTGCCATGGCTTTGAACAAAGAGGCCGAGTGCGGAATCGAAAAAGATTGAATGGAGAAATTGAGGACTTGATCGCGATCCCGAGGGCGGAAGCTGATTAGAGAAGTGGGGTGAATGTTGAGCCAATCCGCTAGATCGGTGGGGTCGTTCAATGATTCAGAGAATCCAACGTAGCGCGTGGGACTGAATTGAGTAGCATGCCGCAGGAGGCAAATGGCCCACTCGTACGTCGAGTCAAGTTGCTCAAGGTCATCACAGATGATGAGATCGAGTCCAGAAACGACCCTGAGGGGATCGAGGGCTGCTAATGACGTTAGGAGTGTATGAGTAGTGACGATGCGGATCATTTTGCTCCTCGGTCGCGCGAGTGCCCTCGTCGACGAAGCGAGCTCAAGAGGAATATTTGCCACAGAACAGATCTGCTGTAGGTCGGCATACATCTCGTGAGCGCTCCCATAGTGAGGTGTAATGATCATAGTCCAAAAATCGGCTTTCTGTTCAGTTTTGACGCTAATACTTAGTTTATTAGTAGAGTCGGAGGTGACTACCCAAGAGGTCAATGCTCACAGGGCTAATATTCTCGCTAGCGTGGATTTCCCATTCCCACTAGGCGCACATAGAAGAGCGTGGTAGTCTGCCTGCGTCAAAGTCCAGTAGGCCTGTGTTTGTATAGCATCGAAGGTAGAAATAGTCTGCGAGAGTGAGGCTTGAAGTATCTGTTGTTTCAAAATCGAAGTAGAAAGTAGAGGCAATGATAACAGAGGGGTGTGACTCTGGGGAGGGGCCGGCATCACTAGGGTATCCAGCGGAACCTGCATCTCTTCCTCAGCCCCGATCCAACGGTCACAGACAACGCGTATTGTCAGGAAATGCGGACGAGTTTCTGCTGGGATATTGATAATGAAATCTAATTTTGCCTTTTCGGTGGAAGGTCGGACGATTATATGTGCCAGTTGAAGAATCGTGAGCCCTTCGTATTCCTCAATCCAGACCCAGAACGGCTCTGATGTTCCATGTAGCCTAGGATTCCACGTAAAACAAGGCGTGAGTTGTAGAGAGATTCTGAGGACATCATGGCCCAGGGGTCGCAGGCGATAATCGATCTGCAACGACGGAAATTGTTTCGCCGCCTTGAGCACGGCTTGTCCTTGCGGCTCATTTAAGTGGATGAGTTCGCCTAGCGAGGGTGCGTCTAGTTTCAGGAGCTCGTGAACCGACCACTCGTCAGCCCACTCCTGTAGTTTAAACAGCGTCTCTGCCTTGAGCTCGAACTGCCGTAGTGGGTGTTCATAAGGCCAAAGACGTTTCTCAATAGCTTTACTTAGTCCAATCAGCACCATCGTCACGTTAGCCCATTTACGACTGAACGCAATCTCAAGTAGAGCACGGATTATACGACCTGCATTCTGGGCAACATAAGCCATGTCGGACACAAGGGCAAAGTCGTCGAGGATTTCTTGCGAGATATACGCTTGAAGCAAGATGTTGACTTTCTCTTGGCTGGTGGTAATGACTGGCGCATCCTCTTTTCCTTCGCTAGTGTCAATGTCCCCCTTCCGCTAGAGCGACTGTTAGTGCTGATGAAACGTAGAAATCATTCACGGTACCTTGAGCTCACAAGGAGCTCGCTCCAATAATTGTTCCAATTCTTTAGTCTCCGAATCTCGCAATTGGATTTGATCGAACTTCATAATCAGTCAGTCATGTCCGTTCGGTGGTACTAGCAACACAGACTTGCCTCTGTGCTCATGCTGAGCATTGCCAGCACGTCTGCCTCTGACATTCTGGGACGGAACTCCTTGTTGAATATCTCCACAGAGGTGTACCTGAGGTAATACTTTGCGGCAATCCTACCAAGCTCTGTTGATGTATAGCCTTCCGTTCTATGATCTCTGACCACCATCTTTGCTTCCGCCAACTGGTTAACGGCCAGACCAATGAGCTCTCGCCTCTTTCCAACAAGCTGTGGGTCATCTGCAACGTCCTCCCTGGCAATGCCTAGTAAAAGAGTGAGAAAGGAGTGATTTACGCGGCTTGTAAGACATACCATAAATGAATGGATTCTTCCTCATGCGTACGTGTAGATAGGTATATCCTAACCATTGAACGGCATCACGGAGGTTGGCCACAGTTCCGAGAGAGATTTCTGCGTTAAGCGCGTCGATAATTCCCTTGCGGAACCTACGCATGTCTAAGTAAAGCACTTAAAGATCAGATTTCGAACCTACTGCGATTCGATGGGATTCTGATGATCGTGGTTATTCAATAACCCTGCGTTGATCCTCTTATTACAATCGATTACTCACCTGAGAAGTAACGGCCTCAAGATAATGAGTCAATTTATCATCCGTTGTGCAAATATAACCCTCGCCACTAGTCTCCAAGCCAGGTCGACCCGCTCGACCAAAGACTTGAAGTACATCAAGCACAGATAGATCTTGAAAAGATCCTTTTGAACTGTCGTAAACTTGAGTGCCCTTGATAACAACTGAAAAAGCTGTCAAAGAAACTTCCCATCGAACGTTATGATCGGGCGTACCGGCATGTGCAGGTAAATTAACGCCCCAAGCCAAGGTGGCCGTACAACATAGAACCTACTGAACAATGAGCAGCCTTTGGCGATGGGAATGTGAATGAAACTCACCTTTATTGCTCTTGCCTCAAAAAGCCTTTCCATCAAATTCCTGTCCGATCTCAACATACCAGCATGATGAATTCCAAACCCATGATCAAACAGCAATTTCATCTCTTTGTTTCTAGATTGACTAATGTCGCGGCGGAACAAGGCCCACTGCGGATGATCCTGGCAGCTAAAGTCATCCACACTTCCTTTCGCTAAAGATGCTTCTTTCAAATCCATAGCCGCCTTGACAGTCTCCTTACGAGCATGGACGAAAACCATTACTTGATGGCCTTGAGCTACCAGTTCAGAAACCTTTTCATAAGTGACGTAATCAAGGTTTCTTCGCGCCAATGCACTGCCGGGTTTGCCTTTGATGCCCAAAAAGTGTTGTTCCAGCGGCACGGGCCTGAATGAGGAATCAAAGTAGAAGAGTCCCTTGTATTTCGAGACGCTGCATAATTAATTAGTCAGGTACCATAATACTGCCCTTTCATCTTACCTGAGGAACTCAGCGACATCAATAAAGTTGGGAAGGGTCGCGCTTAATCCCACGATACGGATTATTGACTGGCTTGATTCTACCTAGGGCAGGCGTTTAGAGAAGAGTTGATTATTACGCCGATTTGCTTACCTGTCGAAGTGTTCTCGCTACGATCGTCTCAATGACAGCACCTCGCTCGTCGTTGAGTAGATGTACTTCATCAATGATGAGGAGCTTCAAGCTCTGGAAAGACATGAGTACACTTCGATGGTATGTGCCTGTCGCTTACAGATGCGAGTTCTCCTTCTCCGGTGGGTTTTCTGGTCACCACGTCCCACTTCTCTGGGGTAGTTACAATAATTTGAGTGGCAGCGATCTCTGCCTTAGTCATCTGCATGTCACCTGAAAATTTTAAGACTAAATTTCATCCTCAAAATTGTGTTTACTGTACCGGTTAATTCTCTGACTTCAATTGACAACCAACGTAAACGCTTGCCGAGTTTCCGAACGATTTCTGAGGCAAGTGCTTTCATGGGAGCACTGGATTTTACATTTAATATATAATGATATTCATGGCGACAAATACTACTCACACATATATAATCTTGAAGGCGTTGCGGTCGATCGTACTGGGAATACCTGATCCAGTACGTAGTTTTGAATGGTGTTGATCGATAACTCGAAGGATAGTCAGCATCGCGACATCTGTTTTTCCCTAATTGAGGTTATTAGAATACGAGGATGTCCTCGAGGCTGAAATTTGGAGTTTCATACAGCACCAGTGGGAGCTGCAACGGCTATATAAGAGTGATACAAAGCGCAGATGTCTCAAACACAAACCGCATATAAGCATGTTTTCATTGCTGCCATATGCCGTTGGATAAACGATGGATTGTATCCGATTGAGAGAGGAGTATCCCTTCGCGAGGTGAGGCATCAGAAATATTAATTATTGTAGTCAGAAGCTGGATGCTCACCGGAAAGCATCCTTTGGCAAGGGAATCGAGCTCAGAAATTGGCACCAATCGTTCTGTGGATTTAGGCGGAACTGGTCTTGCAGGAGGTACTACAACCTCGTCATATTCCTGAGATATGATGTCAGCAAGAAATTGTGTCATGTAAACTGGCCAACCTCATAGGACATCCTCTCGGTTCCCAAGGGCAATAGGTACTTGTGGCCTGTGGACGAAAGCATACTGTTCTGCGATAGACTCGTAGAGCTATAGACGTGAGGAAGTTCTTCGGCCGTTTCATACTATCGTTTCATCAGGGCGTATGCCAAATTCTTCATTGGGTAACGACGTACCGCAGTGCCCGAAAAAAGCGGTTTATTCGCATTCTCCTCGAATGCTCTCTCCATACGCTTCTTCGCAGCCTCTGCAGATAGATCCGCATAATTGATGTCTGTTCGACCTTTTTTAGACATAGAGAGCCAAGAAATCCGAGGTTGTATACCTGGTTTGGTACTAAAAGCTGGCGGGCCGTTTTGAGCTTCCCCGAGGGATACTCCATTTTGGTTGGAGGACAAATAGTGCCGTATCTAACCATGTTAAAGGATTTACATTAACATTGTGGATACCGCGTGAAGCATGAACCCGAAGGGTGTGCTTACTATTTGCTTGCTAGTCTCGCGTTTATCGAGCAGCTCCATCACCAGGTCCAGATTCTCGAAACCAACGAGTTCAGCCATTTGTTCTGAGATACCCTCATTGAGATCTTGCGACGAGAGCAAAGAGAGAATAGCTGGGATAACTGTATCGTGATTTGAATTCCTGAGTTTCATCGTAACCGACACTTGAGATCGACTTAGATGACGGGGCTTACGATTTTAGCCTTTGAATCAGCTCGTTAGTGTCTTCTCCTGCCATCTGTCCCAATAGGTATACATCGAGCACCGAGGATTCGGAGATGTCAGCTGCCTCGTTCTCGTAGTCATCTGCATGTAGTTTGTGGGCGCTGGAATTGTGCCTGCGCCTCAAAACACTTCAGTTTTGGGATGATATGATAGGTAATGAATCAGGCCTACGAAAACCATTGATCAATATCCCTCCGGGAGTGATCAGAAGTACTCGGTCCGCCACTCGAATCATCAACAAGAGAGGAAAGATGATCTGCGATGGTCATCATAATGCGCGATTAGTTGTGCTCCAGAGTTCCCACAGACAGAGTTCAGCTCATAAAGGTGGGTAGGTTTAGAGCTACGTTGTTGTGATTTGACATCATCAATATCGCCGCGCCCGAGGGACTCGGTGCGGACGGACGAGTAATGATGGTTTGATCTCACGTGCACTCGATTGCAACTCCAACTGTAACTCCAAAGAAACCAAGTAAAAACTGATATTATCGGTAAGCATTGAGCGAGAATTAACTAAACGTGAGGCCGGTGTTACGATATTCAAAGTCCATGCTTAGGATGAAAAGAGAGAAGACCGCCAGAAATGCTAACGATGGTCCGATTTCTGCAAAGCAGAAAATGATGCTTTGAGCAGATTGCCATTTTGTTTCCCAAGACCAAGTTTCGATAGAACATCTCGAACCTCTCCTGCGGCAGAAGGTGTCGCCCGTTTCTTTGAGCGAGACCTAGAGCGCGACTGGGGCCGTACACCATTCTCACCACTAACCAATGAGGACCCGTGATCGTACGTAGATATGGAGGGCGGTCGCGCTAAGGCAGGATTGGACATGCTACTTCTCCCTTCCAAGGCTTCGCGTAGGTCGGTGACTCCGAGACCGCGTGTGGAGCGGGCTAAGCTTTGTAACGACATGTTGTTCATCTGCATCAGGGCAGGTGATATTCTAAGGAGTGGAGAAACACCATCTCCTCTTACGGTCGCTTCGAAACCGGTTAGTCGATCAACTGGTGCACAGATCAGCTAGCTCCGTAACAGAGATAATTATAACACTTACAGTCGTTGAGAGCGGCTTCTGGAGTCCATGGCGCGGAAAGACGTCGGGATAGTGACTCTTTATCGACACCGAATGTACTGAGAACACCCTCATTGGACACAAGCGCATTCACGACAGCTTCGCCATTGAGAGGACTCCAGGGAATGCCTTGATTCCAAGAGAAATCTTGTAGAGTGAGAAAAGCGTCCTCAGAAAGGGATGGTTGAGCTGCAATGAACGATACTGTCATTGATCCCAAGGCCTATCCGAGTCAGATTTTTTCTGAAATAGGAGTTCAAAATTCGACTCACCTGCTCTGCCAACTGGACTACCTCATGTGCATTCCAGACTGTCCCTATTGAAAGCCATACCCTGGCAAGAAGCTCGTCTAATGCGAACATCCACTTCAAAAGAGTGGGGTTCCCCTCTGGGCTTTTAAGCGTTCGTTGTAGGGCGAGGAGCATGGGGACACCAGCTAAAAGCCCTCGAGTGGGCACTTGCTCTTGGACTGTTTGTAGTACCTTGAGAGCATCTTGGATATCTTTGAAAGATGCTGCGGGGGATGTTGATAAACAACTAGGAGCCCGCTTGAGATATTTGTAAACCAAGGATGCCTTTTTATCTCTCGGTCCTTGGGATAGCGAGAATGATGGTCGGCCAGTAATTTGAGAAGGCGAGATGGATGCTCGTCGGTCGAGAGCTGGTGAGTCGTTCAGATCCTCCTCCTGCATTACGCTGTGCGACAAGGATATGTCACCAGCGGCGGCCGGAGATGTGTCAGGGGTCGTGGCCGACGTGAGGCCTAGGTCAGAGCATGTAAGGAGCATGTAATAATAAGCATGTAAAGCATTCAGAAGTCTATTGATGACATCGCCAGGATGGAGAAAGGCGCTTGCTTTGGCCGCCTGCAGGAGAGGTCCCTGGGCTAGCTTTCGAGACCGTTTAGTCCCGTCAGGATCAGCAGAGTCGCCGTACTTCGGCATCTCCTGGGAGATGTAATATACCAAAGTGGTAGTATATTCCATTCGAACTGCAATCTCCCGGTCACAGATCAAACTCAGCGTGTCCTGCCAGATATCGGGTGGAACTCTAGTCCTCCTCGGCATCCGATTGTCATGAGCGTGATCTCTGCTTGAGTGATCTGTCATCTGTGGAGAGTTCGACCTGGACGGGGATTTTGGTCTGTTTTGAGTCATTGCATCTGACTTGTTGGCCGTCTCAATTAAGCCCGAAAGACCTGCTAGGATCGCTCGAATAGCAGCTGATCGAGCACGAAGGTAACCAGGCTTTCCGTTGGACAAAACACCTTGAATCTCAGCGGTGATCAGACGGTTGATTAGCTCCCCCTGGTGTGTCACGGTCAGATCCTGAAGGGCTGGACGATTAAAACCAGAACTTACTGCTAAGTCTTGGATTTGATCGGAGTAATAGACATGAGTGCCAAGTGATGCTATGCATTTCTCCAGCGGTATGATGAGAGGGTCTTCTGGATCAATGCTAGAACGACGAACAAGGACGGTAGTAAGGTTGGAGAGGATATCAGAAGATGAAAGGTTGATCATTCTCGTAGGAGAATTGAGCACAGTGGTGATCATGGCAGTGAGTGCGAGGTGCATGGGCGTGGTGTTTGTAGAATTCTGATTCTCCAGTAACCGTTCAACAAGCCAGGTGGGAACAACATAGCGATACTGGTATTGAGCCCAATCAGCGATTCTCTGAGCCAACCAGCAACAGTGTTCTATTTTGCTCCATCCGGCGAGCTTATCCAGGTTATCAAATGTAGATTGCATGATAAAGCCTAGTTGCGGACTGTTCGCGTGACTGAGTAGAGAGAATAAGGCTCGAAGTGCTGCATCTGATACTTGAGTATCCGATGGTCCTCGTTCACCATCGACATGGAGGTGAATTGAAGCTGCGCGCCGTTCATAGGCCGGGCGTTGACGAAACTCAGCGAGAATAGGGAGGCGGTCCTTTACATCGACGGCTCTATGTGATATTTTGAGTGAGAGTTGGACTTTCCTTCATCAGATGCACATACTGTTCGTCAAGGGTTGAGACCTCAGAATGGAGGAGAATGAAAGCGATGGGATTGAGCATCACTGCAACTTGGGCCCGAAATTGCACGAAGTCATTGTATAGAGCCTCTGAGTTCAGCGCTGCTGTCAGAGTCGACAAGCCAACGAGACGGGTGCTGGAGCCATATGAGTAACTATAAGAGGTAGTTGGGAGGAAGAGTATTTACCGGTTTCGGATCTCTGTGTCAGTCATATCACTTCGACTGAAGGAGGCAAAGGTGCGGAGAGAAGAAAGATAGTTGGCGGTCAATGTACTGTCAGCTCCTATTGGATGACCATCCGTGTATGTGGTCCAAGCAGTGAACTAAGGGAAGAAAGCATCCTTCAGTGTGGCATAGAAAGGATAAAAAAAACCACAAAACTTACAACACTTGCTACCCTTACAACAACCTCCAAGTCATTTGACAATGATGTGAGGGTTATCTCAACAGAACTAACGAGAGAGGGAGATAGGAGTGCTATATCTCGTTTGCACTCTAAAGCCAGGGAGCGGAAGATTGACAGCGTTATCAAGAGAGACCTTGAATAGACTATTGTAGTTAGCGAGTCAGAAGAGTACCTTAGTACGACTTACGCTCTCATGCGGAGATTTCCACTGCATGCTTTGCGACACTCTGCCCTCAGGCGCTTCTCCAGCTCAGCTCCTAGCTTCGTTAATTTACCGCGATTATTAGATCTAAATGAGATAAATCTGAGATGGTGAGCGTTGCGATTTAACAATTGAGCTTACGCATAGTATGTGAGACGACTGAGTTCATGAGAGTTTGGCGCGTAATTTGGACCAGCAGCTAGGAGCCCAGAGGAGGGGGGGTAGCAGGCATTGAGAAGTTGCACGTGATTGGGAGTAAAGATATGGTGCATGGACAGGAGGGGAAATTTGACAGGAATGAGAGTGTAGAGGCAATGAAGGCACCAGCTGAGATGCCAGAGGTAGAGAAAAGAAGCGAGGGAGAGGCAATGAGCGCGGAACACTATAGGCTATGGCATGGACACCTGGAAATACGTGAAAGTTGTGACGTCGAGGACATGGTGGGCGTGGGAACAATCACTCCAAACATGCATCAATAATCCTTTTTTTTTCATTGCACTTGCTTTTCGACTCACCTCTTGCTTCTATCTTCTTGAAAGTCAACATTATCAAGTGTTCAGGTAAGAAAAAGCTTCTTTCTGTTCAGTGATGATTCTTTTGCTGTGCACCAGACCAAGTGTCTATGACACTTTGACGAACATTACCCAGGCTCCCTTTATACGCTCGGGATTGCCCTGACCCTTCTCAATTCAGTCATCCCGCTGAGTCCAGTTCTAACAAGTGTTCATCTAGGTGACTAGTCCTTGCATGGGATCTAGATATATCGTCCGTAGGATAAGCTATTCAATACGATACGACTAGTTGGCTCTTAAGGAACTCTGGCAGCTAGCTACAATTCATGTGACTTGTGGCTCCTATCCACTACTACTACATAGGCCCGTTCCGGTTGTCTCTTAGCTTTCGCGATGGAGTCGAATACCCATTCCGGACGAACAACATGCGGATTATTTCGGGTCTTGGTCGTCAAAAGCTTGTGTGCCTTCGATCCACTCAACCACTGAGAAGTTACGATATGGGTACATTGCGAAGGGACCATGCTGAGAACTAGTTAGTGCACAAAATCATTATACCACCGAGGAAACTTACACAGTCTGTCCGCCTGCCTCGTGAATGATCCGTTTCATCTCGAGATCAGTCGTGCCTTCCAGATAGCCGCTCAAATAGGCCTTGACTGATCTTAGAACTCCGTTAGAATCTTTGCTTGAGTTTGAACTTGAACTTGAGGCTCGTTGTACGTTAAGTTTCATTTCCCTGTCTTGAAGGTAAAATCTTCGGTTCTGTCGTTCTTCACTGACTTGGTGTCCAGTAGAGACTGAAACAACATGATCTATAACGTCCAGTTACTCTCAATGAAGTCTTCCATCGAAGCCAGTATCCACCTGCTCGATCCCCTGCATCAGAGTGTGTGATAGGATTATGTTCACTTGCAAGGCTGCGCAGCAGTCCTTTGTTGAGCTCCTTGATAGAAAGTTTACTTGAATGCTTGAGTTGCTGGGCTTCAAAATCTCAGCAAAATCCATTCATACGCCTCAAAATGTGGCTTCTGGACATACTTCCTCCTTCATTCGAGTTACTTGTCGATATTTGGAGCTGGGAACCATAAGGATGGTATCTAGATTTCTTCAGCTGAGTACTTGAGCTTGATGCTTTAGCGACCTTGGGGAAATATCGTTCCATTTAATAAAGCAAAATAGACAAGAAAAAAGAGCGAATTGTGTGAAATCACGACGACATGCGTTCTCATGAATGTGGTGGGTCAATGTAAACGAGTCTTTGGCATGACTGAGAACAACTCAGTCGCGAAACACGATCTCACGTGCCGTCACGAATACATGCAAACGTGACGGCGTTCTTTCCGGAGTAATACCGGCTTCTCGCTTGCCAGATCAAGGCATCTGGATGAGTCCTCCTAAATCCCTTCTGCTATCTTTCTTTAGACGCGACCATCTTCACCTTATCTCTAAGCGCCCCTCCCGCCGATACATGTCGACAAGAACCTATCGAGACGCCATTGATCATCTGAACAGTCTTCAATCCAATGCTGCAACCCTCGAAGCTGTTCGCGCTTCCGGCGGACGATTGAGCGAATTTGCCATTCCAGAAATGCTAGAGTATCTTGAACGGATAGGCTACTCGGTGTGTAAGAAAATGCCCACCCATCTTTTCTCTGATTTAATCTGCCCGTGACAGCCCAATGACCTCAATGCATTGAATGTCATCCACATTACTGGGACAAAGGGGAAAGGATCAACGAGCTCTTTCGTGAATTCGATACTACAGCAGACGAAACCATCGTGGAAAGTCGGTACGGGCAAAATTTTTGTTATGGCATCAGGAGGCAGACCTACAAGATATAGGACTTTATACCTCCCCTCATCTGGTTGCTGTCAGAGAACGAATTCGTATCAACGGCGTCCCCATCTCAGAGGATGATTTTACCAAATATTTCTTCGAAGTTTGGGATAAACTTGTAGAAAATGACAAAGTCAGTAGTATCTTCATTGGATCCATGTGTCTTTCAATCATACTTTAAAAGCGCAAACTCCCATTTACCTCCCTGATGCCAGGCTACTTTCGCTTCATGACCCTTCTTGCTTTCCATACATTCTTGAAAACGAAGGTCGAAGCGACTGTCCTTGAAGTTGGTGTCGGAGGAGCGTACGACAGCACAAATATTGTACCTCAACCGGTGGTCACTGGGATTACTGCTTTAGGAATCGACCATGTTTCTGTGCTGGGAAAAACTCTGAAGGAGATCGCTTGGCAGAAAAGTGGCATATTCAAGGCGAGTTCTCCTGTCTCTCTAAGTCAGCTCCTGACCAAGGAGTGAATTGAATAGGAAGGCGTACCAGCTATCACTGTAAATCAGCCCCAAGAAGGAATGGAAGTACTGGCAGCACGAGCGAGGGAACTCCATGTGAGCAACTTTACTCGAAGGCGGATCATGCACTGATCCTACGGACCAGGCGTCTTCCTTCGATGTTGTAGAAACCTCCGAAGTGTTATCCAAAATTCCTCTAGGCAAGGATATTTTCAGCACATTCAGAGACCCGCTCATACTTGAGTCCAGGACTTGCTGGTAAACATCAAATCCAGAATGCAACAATTGCAGTCGAGCTGGCTCGGCGGTTTCTTCAAGAGCGACACGCCCTTCCAGACGCATCTGATCTTCCTCAAAGCTTCATCGACGGTCTTAAAGCCACTAGATGGCCAGGACGCTGCCAAACCGTTGCCGATCCTCTCAAAGACAAACTGACCTGGTACCTGGATGGTGCTCATACCGTGGAAAGCTTGGACTGTTGCATGGATTGGTTCCTCAGCCCTGGTATAGGTGTCGCCGCTGTGGGAAGCTCGTACGCTCATCTTCCGTTTCCTATGATAGACTCAAGTTCTTATCCCTTTGTAAAGATCACCGGCTAAAAGAGTTATCGTCTTCAACTGTACGAGTGGGCGCTCAGGACAGACTTTCCTTGGGACGATATATGACAAGATCAAGGCGTGGGCAAACAAAAGTGGGGGCCAGCCAGATACATTCTTTGATCATGTAATATTTTGCACCAACGTAACATATGCCGATGGTCATTTCAAGGGTGGTGAGTTGAAGTTGATGTTCCTTCTAAACCCGCAGAAGAAACTCAATATAAACCTACCAGATTTAACGACAAAAGCGCTGTCTGACGAAGAATTATTACAGTTGACGACACAAAACCAGTTGGCTACTGCGTGGTCTTCAATCGTACCCGCATTTTCGAAAGAGAATATTCACGTACTTCCTTCAATCGAGCATGCGGTCCAGCAAATCAACCTAATAAACGATGGCAGTAGTCCAGTTAAAGTTTTAGTAGCGGGTAGTTTACACCTAGTTGGTGGAATGGTGGAGGTTGCAGGTTTATCGGATGTTGCTCTGTAAAACCTGGCTTTGGAGTAAATTATCATACTTATTCAGCTTTATCAGAGCATATACAGTTTTACACTGACCTAATCAGTTAAAACCCTTGGCACCTGCATTGGATGTTTCATTCAGATGATTATTGCTACGGGTAACGGTCAGCGTCAGCCGGCATTGGTGCTAAGTACGAAGCCTCCGAAAAGCTACTTCTAAGTTCTCATCCCATGGTATATATCTAAATGACAGTGGGAATCTCTTTTGACATGTAAAACCTCGTTTATCTGATTTTCATCGTGCTGACATCTTCCCTCAGCCTTAGCCATGTCTTCACCTAGAACGTATCGAGACGCTGTCGATAAGCTGAATTCCCTTCAATTCGATGCTACAAGACCGGCTTCCACTCCTGGGAGAAAAGATTTGCTCTCAGATATGGTGGAATATCTCGGACTGATGGGCTACTCGGTAAGGACTTCGAAACGAATCGTGCAAGCCATTTTTACTACTTAGCATTGATCGGGTTTGATAGCCGGACAATCTTAACGCTTTGAATATCATCCACATCACTGGGACGAAGGGTAAAGGATCTACGAGCGCCTTTGTAAACTCAATCTTACGACACACTCAACCCTCCTGGAAAGTCGGTAAGAGTAATCCCGTTGACAGTTTCGCTTGAAGTCTTTGTTGAGCTTTCTTCAGGTCTTTTCACATCACCACATTTGTCTACGGTTAGGGAGAGAATCCGCATTAACGGTGTACCAGTTACAGAGGACGTCTTCACCCGATACTTTTTCGACGTCTGGGACAAACTGACTGAACACGATAAGGTAGTTTTGTCGAAGAATTGACAACATCGCCGTCTCTCACCGCGGTTCTGCAGGGCGTATCTATATCTGAATCGCTGAAGTTGCCGGGCTACTTCCGCTATATCACACTCCTTGGTTTTCACATCTTCTTGAAAGAGCAGGTTAATGCAACCGTTCTTGAAGTCGGCGTCGGGGGAGCATTCGACGCCACAAATGTTGTCCCGAGACCAGTAGTCACTGGAGTTACAGCGTTAGGTATTGACCATGTGCCCCAACTAGGAACAACAATCAGAGACATCGCGTGGCACAAAGGTGGTATTTTCAAAGTTAGTCGTTTCTTGAGCTCTCGAAGTATCCTGCAATGATTGACTAGAAAGGCGTTCCCGCACTTACAATCGCACAACCGCAAGATGGTATGGAAGTTCTCGAAGCCAGAGCGAGGGAGCTCCAGGTGATTACCTCTCTGCCTGAGCAACGCCAGGCAGGCAAATAACTTTCAGCTAGTCATCGTCGTTCACCGTCGTTCAAAGCCATGATTCCATAACCGGCATCTCATTAGGTGAACTAGCCACCACTGTCATGTCCAAACTAGAACAGCGCTCTTAGCCAGCAACAGGGCTTGCTGGCAAACACCAAGTTCAAAATGCTATACTTGCGGTTGAACTCGCACGACAATTCCTGCGGGAGCGACACATCCTCGCTGATGAATCGGAGCTTCCCCAGAGTTTCGTCGCTGGACTTGAAGCAGCCAGATGGCCAGGTCGATGCCAAACCGTGGTTGACCCAGTACACAAGAATCTAACATGGTATCTTGACGGCGCGCATACATTAGAAAGCCTGGGCTTTTGCATGGACTGGTTCCTTAGCCCGGGGGTTGGCATTGAGGCTGAAGCGAGCCCGTATGTCACTTCAAGTTTCAAGTCTCACAGCCGTTCAGTCTTTGCGTAGTGTACCGTCGAAAAGGATCCTCGTCTTCAATTGCACAAGGGGACGTCCAGGCGCAACATTCATTCGAGTGATATATGACAAAATTGCAACTTGGGCGGACGAGAATGACCGCGAGACTTCAATGTTCTTCAGTCATGTTATCTTCTGCACGAACGCTACCTATGCTAACGGGCATTTCAAGCACGGTGAACTGCATTCTTTCTGCTTGATTTCACTGGTTAACATGATCTCTACTAGAATTCACGTCAAAAGTCATGTCTAGTGAAGAATTTACCACGCTGACGATCCAGAACGAACTAGCGATAGCCTGGACCTCAATCATACCTGAATATGCGCAAAATTGCATCCATGTCCTACCCTCTATCGAGGACGCGGTCAATCGAATTAAGGATATCTATTCGGACAACGGCGACTATACGTTGAAGGTCCTTGTTACAGGTAGTCTGCATCTTGTCGCTGGAGTAGTGGAGGATGCAAGTTTGGCACAGGTTATTCTATAGGTATGGCCTTTTGGCGGAATGTCACGCAAAGAAATTCTGGGATTAATCAAACTAACTAATGTATAATCAGGATGGTAGAACGAGGCCTGGTGTGAGTGATGTGGAGTGATTGCTGCAGGAACGGCGGCGACGGCGGCGCTGTTGTTTTCGGATTGTCGAGTAACCTGAGTAATTGATGGCCTGAACAGGCCGGGGTCAAATTACAGTTATCGCGTTCAGTCAATACAGTGACATACGTGCTCATCCAGAAAGTCTATGATCTGACGTCTATAGATACCTGGAAAGGCAGGCGGTGGCGCAAGGTTAAAAAACACATCGAAATTAACTGGCTGTACGAAAAACAGATTAGCTGAAATTCATTGAGCAGGTTACATGTATGTGCCTAACCTCTAACCGTAGAATCTGGTGATAAAGGTCAATATCTTGCATGATATTTGTCAGAAATTCCTGTTTCCAGCGTTGCTCTGCCTGGGTTATTTGCACTTTCCGCAATCGACGCCTCCTCTTTTTCTGCCGCCGTTTCCGAGGTTTTTGAACAGAGGAAGCAGCCGACAACGTTGAAACAAACATCTTTGTGAACCTCGAACTCGAGCAATTTACTGGCCAGATTTGATGGACTTTCGGCCATAGGTGGAAAACTGCCAGCCCTAGCTCAGATCTATTGGTTGGGCGATTCTGTGAGCGATGAGCTCTGGTACGGTGTCGAAATGAAATCGACTTACGCGAAATGACCTAGTTTTGAAAGGAGAGCCATTGTATATGTGAACCCCACCCCGTCCCCGGGCTTGGGAGAGTCTGGACGGAAGAAAAAAGGTAGCAGGAGAGGGAGGTGGGCGACTTGGGCGATAGACGATAGGGTGAGCATTCTGTGATCGTCGGTTAGATGACGAAGTCACAGCCTGCGTTGATGTGGGGAAGAAAAAGTCTTGCCCTTCAACATTCAGGTTGATGGGTGGACCTAGAACTGCGCGGAGGCGTTCTTTAGCGTCAGCTCGCGTTTGGTCGCTGATCGCTTGAAGTGTAGATGTCTTCTTCTTTGTTCTGCCTTTCCGGTTTGGGAGAGCATCCTGGATGACGGTCTCTAAGCGAGTCTCTTGAGGAACGGTAACTTCTGGTAGCGGCCCTGCATCCTTATTTAACTCCTTTTTTATTAGGATAGCCAACGTCTCCGAGGTGTATGCATGTTGTTTGGCGCAGGCCTCTACGTGACTGAGCTTCTCCTTGACTTTTTTCTTGACTTGCCATCGTTCCCTGCAGCAGACGCAATGCTTGAGTGTCGATATATCTTTTTCCGAGGCGTTGATTGATGACAAGAACGCTCGTTTTTGATTGCGTATGACCATCGCCCTGGAAATCTCGCCTTTTCGGGATGCAACCTTCGGAGCATTTGTGACAGGAGCAGTGCGGGTCTTGGCCGACTCGGCCCTTTGACAAGGGTCCTGAAGCGCGAATCTGCTTAAGGACGGAGGAGGCGGTGTTGGGGAAAGGCGAGCTTGGGGGAGCATTCGTAATTGAGTTGTTGCTCACAACGTACAAAAAGCGACTATACCTGATTGCAGAGGCAGGCAGACATTGGCGTGTTTGAAGGCGGTATCCATATAAGAGTCAGACAGGTCCAGCACCTCGACTGAACGGTCGAGCTTCTGATTGAACCGCTGGGGGTGTCGTTGCACCTCTCGTTCCGGTTCCGAGTCTTCCACGATCAAGATATCCTCGTCCAGTCGCGGACGCTTATTGGAAGAGTTGGGCATGCAGTTTACAGCGGAAGTCAAGTTAAAGCGGGGTATCTGCGCGCGCAGGAGGGTACGAAGCATCAAAGAGCAGACCTAGGACGGTTTGACATCGGCAAGCGCCTTTCGCGCGACGCGTTGTTGATATGTATTTGTCTTGTCCTAATTTCTAGACTAGCCAGGACTAGCCCCGATATGCTGATCGGTAACTGTAACACGATCTACCGTTGCTCTCAAGGCTGGCCTTGCGTCCACTTTCACACAGTGTCAAAATCTCAAGCCGTCTTCTGTGATCATCGCCAACTTTGACCTGACCTTCCTTTTCTCGTTCAGTCATGAATGTTGATAGACCCAGAAACCTGGCACAAGGAGTTGTCGTTCAAACGGTTAACCCGCAGGAGTTGTATCAGGTTATCATAGATGCCACCAGCCAAGATCCGTCGCGACTGAAGTCATCAAGCACCCGATTAAAACAGATGGTCGAAATGCTTGGGACATTGGATGCGTTGCAGGAAATTGCTGTTCGGCGGGAGCTGCCTACGCCAGTGCGGCAGCAAGCAATTATACAATTCAAGAATGCAGCACTGGGCCATTGGAGGTCGCGCAAGTAGATATACATTATTGCACACAATTTTTTTCTCTATGCTGATTCGCTTATCAGAATACTCTCAGATGAGCACCGTGTTCGGATTCGGGCTCGAGCTCTGAGCCTTCTCGACGAAGTGGACGAAACTGTGGGAACGCCCTCATATTTCCTGAGTGACATGCTGAGGCTTCTCTCTGCAGATTAGTGATTGTAATGAGGTTATCGTGGCTAAGATAGCACGTTTGGATTTCCCGACGAACTGGTGAGGCATTACCGTCTAACCAGTAATCTCGAGACTGAAGCGACACAGGCCAGACCTCTTCAACAACCTCATAAATACGGTTGATGCAAAACTAACTAGCCGATATGCTGCAGGAAATGATAGTGAACAAGATGCATTGGTTCTCCGAAGAGCACTGGGCATTCTCAATGCTGTCGTGAAAGAATTCGCGAGTATGAAGATGTTAAACGGTGTCAAAGTGATGGCAAATGTGGGTATCAAGCGTCATTGTCCGACCGTTTGATCTCAACAGGTGTAGATCGTGCAAGCGTTCCGAGAACGAATATACGGTTATTACACGACACTTGCTTCCGGTTTATTGACAACACTAAATCCGACTGCAATCCTGACGGAGAAGGCCCTCCAGGATATCATCATAACTCATCTACTCTACAAAACCCTGATCAAGCTCGCTATATGGTCATGGCGACGGATTGACAAGTACTCTAAAGAGGAGGCGGCAGCAGCAAATGCCTGGGTTAGTGAAGTGCTTTTCACAGTCGCTTCCTATATCACTGAAATCCAAACGCCAGCAAGCTCAGCTTTTCAGCTTTTCTCATCAACATATTGCAACTTTGTTTGCTCTTCGAAAGGAAATCGTTGTTGCCTTGAGTAGAGACGGCAAGACGGCTCAGGCTAACAGACCCCTTCATGCCCTCACAAATCACGTACGAACGTACGGAAAATACTTCTGTCGATTAGAGCAGCTAGACGCATCACGATTCGTTGACCTGCCTCAATGCGGAGATCTAGTACTTTATTATTGGCAGCAGGTCGTAGATGCGACCGGGGGACCTGTAGGGCTTGTAGCAGGTAAGCCCAGAGGTGGATTCCATCGATAATACTCTTCACGGTTTGGTGGAAACGTTAGACACGCACGACGCCGTTTACCCAACCCGATTCCTGGTGCAAGGCATGGTCCTCTTCAAGGATAGTCTTTCGCAGTGGGCCCCAAAACGTAGAGATGGGACCGACAATCCAAACAGTAAGAGCTTCACGTATCTTCAGATAAATACTGATCAAGCTCTTCGACAGCCTTAACTAGAGAGTTCGTACAAAATGCCGCCGAACTCCTTATCACGCGTTTCATGCCTTTAAATCCCACGGACCTTGATAACTGGATGGCAGATCCCGAGGAGTGGCTAAACCTCGAAGACACGGAGAATGATCAATGGGAGTTTGAAATTCGAGTATGTTACGTCCCTCTGTGCCCATTCACTCTTGCGCTAAATGGGTGTGACTAGCCGTGTAGCGAGCGGGTTCTCCTTCAGCTAACTAATCACTACGGTGATTACATCGTACCACTATTGTACAACACTTTCAAGCAATCTGCGGGTGCGTCGTGTAACAATCTTTTTTCATGAACGGATATTGAAGCTATGAAAACCTTGATTTGCAATGTAGTTACTCCTGCAGTTGATCTCAACAGTGTCGTCCAAAAGGAAGCGATCTACTGTGCACTAGGACGGTGTGCACATCGCCTGAAAAACGAGATCCCCTTCGACCAGTGGCTTCAGCATACCCTGGTCGTTGAATCTAAAGAGCCCGCGAACCCCAGGTGCGTCATTTAGATTTATTTAATTGCTGCCCCTGATGTTGCTCAGTTACCCGATACTTAAACGTCGCATAGCCTGGTTAATCGGAAAATGGGTTTCTGAGGGCTGCGCACCACCGAACAACCCATTGATTTGGGACGTTCTCGCACATCTTCTTCAAGACCGTGGGCCATCGACCGATACAGTCGTCCGCTTGACAGCAGCAACCGCCTTGAAAGACTGTTTGGACGTGTGTTGAATTTCATTCTCCCTCCTGATCCATCTGACTCACCTTCAAACAGACCGTAGATTTTACCATTGATTACTTCCTTCCCTATCTCGCGTCTACTACAAGCCAGCTTGTGCGGCTGATTGGAGAAGCTGAAACTTTCGAGAGCAAGCGTCGTGTAGATGACACGCTCAACGTCGTCATTGAACAGACTGGACAACAGGTAGGAAGTCCCACTAACTCTAATTCTTGAACATTGACTGACAGTTGTTCTTGAGATATCACCCTTTGTACCAATGATTATTGAACCCCTCCCCCAACTATGTGAGCGATGAATCCTATTGCAGTGAACTTATAAATTCATATTGGCTGCAGGGTCGTCCGCTGGAGATGACTGGCTTTTCAAAGGCTCTTTATTGGTTACAGTCACCAAGCTCATTGAAGCAATCAAAGAACAATCAAGCACGCTTGGTGCGGTAGTTGTCCCACTTGTCAGAGACAGCCTTTCTCCGCAGGTTCGTTTCTTATTAAATCAATGAAACGCTTCATGACGTTGCCGACCTAGTCCATCGTTCACCTTGATCAAGATGGTTTAAACCTCTGGCTGGCAGCACTCAGAAACACTACAACTGTGACAAGTGTCAACGGAGCACCAGCCCTCTCGGAACTTATTCCCAACGCACTCGCATTCCTCGCAGGTCACCTCGACCTGCTTGGTACGTCGATCAACATCGTCGAATCTTACATCTTCCTCGATGCTGTGGGGCTGACCCAGGTGAACTCGGTTGGAAACTCTAAGACGAATGCTCATATAGTCTTGACAGGCATACGGAGGTCCCTTTTTCGAAGCCACCACCCGTGCTATCCAGTCCGATGCGTTGATCATGAATCTGAAAGATCTAGCCGGCATGATAAGCATTTACATCCAAATCACCCCGTCTGCCACCTGGGCGCCCCTTATCCACTCTTCGGGACTCTTTGCTTGGCTGCTGAATAAGATCGTTGACAACGAGGTAAGCTCAAATCATTCTGTTAGTAGAATGCTATCTCATATCCGTCAAGTCAAGCACTCTAATACTAACAGAATACATTTACATCTTTGCCCGAATCGCTCTCGCTGACCCACAAGTCTTCTCACAACTGATATCGGCTGCGGCTGTCCAATTGAATCAAAAGGAAAGCTACCTTATGGAAGGTTTGTTGGACCAGTGGTGGGGGAAGGTATGCAATTCAACCTTCTTTCCTTCAGCTGCTTACGATCATCCCCAGTTTGACAACATGAGCGAGCCCAGGCATAGGAAACTGACTGCCATGGGAATTGCTTCCTTCCTGTCAACTGGAAGGAAAGAGGTTCTGGAACGTCTGCCAACCGAAATTTTCAATTTATGGCTGGATGTCTTCGGCGAAATAAAAGAAGCACAGAACGTCAGCGAATCTCATGAGGATGATAACGAGTACGTAGAGATGTTACTACTATTGCATGTTCCTTATGGTTTCCTAGTTCACCACCACCCCTTAAACGCTACTGGGACGTGGACGAAGCACCGTCATGGTTTTACCAAAACACAGAGGGCACGCCTGAGTATGATCGACGCAAGGCGGTACGTGTCTAGTTTCCTCCAAGGCTAGCCTGCGAGTGCTCAGTTATTTCAGGTTTATGAGCATGATCCTGTCAGAACAATCCAGCTCAACAAATTCGTTGCTGAAAAACTACAGGAAGCCGAGCGGAATTGCGACCCTCAGTTGTTCAAAGCTATTCTGGAGAAAGCTGATCCAGCGGTCTTGAAGCAAATTCAAGCCGAGGTGTTCCGATGAATGCGTATTCTCCAATTTATCGTCTGATACATCACCTTCCGCTTCTCGTTCTCGTATTCGCTTTTCGTCCCGGCAGGATTAAGAAGGTATTCTATACTCATTTAATACTCGTCGGATATCCCGGAACCACTGTAACTACCCATTGACCCAGACATATCTGTTGCATCTAAATCAATGTCACTGCTAAATTCGTAATCGCTCCCACTTTCGACCTCTTGTACCTCGACTTCATATCTGTCAGCAGCTGTGACCTCCTCTAAGCACCTCAGACACTCCCATCCGTGCTCCGAATCAAGATCGTCTGCTGTTCTCATCAGCCTCTCGGCAATGCAGCTATAACAATAGATGTCCCCGCAAGAAGCGACGTAAGGGATGTTGATGGGGTGTGCTGGAGGCTCCTGGTCCGAACCATCTATACTCGAGGACGGTTGGGGAACCAGGGCGGTGAACATGTTCGTCGGCTCAGATACATTGAGACTAAAAGATGCATTTTCAGCACAGATTGCGCACTGGTCCACTGGAAGCGACCAAAATTTGCCCCGCTTCTTCGAGGAAATGGCTGACGATTTTTGCGAGGATGAAAGACCTAGGGGGGTTGTTATAGAAGTAGAGATCAAAGCGGCCAGGTTTGACGGGTTGATGTATGATAGAAATTTGTAGACTCGTCGACGAACGGAACGAGCGTGCAGAAGGGGTAACAGGAATAAGAGGAATTCCTTGAGACAAAATGTGAGATAGAAGGTGCATTAGGGGTAGCTCAAGCTCCAAACTTACCGTGAACGCATGCCAGACCATCTGGCGATTCATGAATTCGTAGCTAATATCGCGCTTCACTTGGCCCCTAGAAGGAACAAGCCTCATATTGAGTAGTCTGTCGCCAAGCGTCCGATATCTAGTATTCTCCGGCGTAAGCAAACCGAAGCTAACAATTAGAACTCGCAGCTCACCGCCCATTCCACAGAAATGCGATGAAGTTCAGCAGGCCGAATAGTGTGTGTATGGATTCGGTCGATGTGAGAATGTTCCATGCTTTCCGGCGCCGGTCTGAGGAAGGGGCATCTGGCCAGGCTTGCGAGAGTGCATGTGCTCTGAGTCGTGAATGTAGGTATGGAAGAACGATTGTTAGGGAGCTGTGGCACAAAAGGGTAGTCCGTGGCAAGCCCGATGCTAAAATGAGGGTAAGACCTTGTAGCAGTGAAGGGGTAGGGGGACATACGTGCAAGAGGTCGGCCATGCCTCAAGGGTACAACGTATCGTAAATCCTGTAGTTTTGCACCATAGCTCCCACCATTGTCCCATACTGACAGTTTATAGAGCAGAAGCTGTATAATAAGGGTTAACTCCGGTTCAATACGTGCTTTCACGCTTTGCTGAATGAACCAATTATTTTCGAGTACAAAGCCAGGGAGTGGAATGCGCACGCTTATAAGAGATAAAGCTTTGGTTATAGGTTCTTGAAGGATCTGTGCGAGTTCCTGATCCAGGAGTTCAGCATCGAGTTGCCCGACGCGAACGACACGCAGTTCTGGCGCTTGAGACGAACTTATAGAGGCCTGTATCGACGCCAGCCTCGGAACAGCAGCCTGCCAAGCTTGCTCCAGAAGTGCTGTACCAGTCATATGGGCAAGCAAGTAGAAAGACGAAGGGTAATAGGTATATTAATAAAGCCGGTTGGACTGACTGATGAACGTGAAATCGCTGGCGTTTACTTGTGCGCTTATTCTGACCTTCAAACTCAATTGATCGCGCTTGATCACATGACCGATAATATCGAGTCAAGAGATTAGCTTCGAGGATAGGTGGTACAACGAGAACATTTCGTCCATAGGTCCCAATGGCAGAGGCGCTCCAGCAGCTTGTCCTTACAGCCCTCGACACAAATGGAACGATTCTTGACACACGGGAGCTTGTCCTCCCTGGGCAAACGAAACCCGCCACTTCAAGCGAAGACCAGATAGTAATTCTTGGCGCATTGAACTCACTGTTGAGCCGTGAAGTTCGTATAGATTTTTCTGATCAAACAGTCTGAAGATTTACGATTCCTAGATGATATCCTACGAGACACATGAAGTTATTAGCCATGATTTGACACCAGAAGGCCAACAGATCGCTCGCGAAGGGTCCCATGAAGCACGGGTTTGGGATAAGCTTCCAGAGAAGGGCAAGGGCGCACCAATCACCCCAGTTGAACTCAAGGGGCTTGTGGGCGACGAAACGGCTAAAGTTGGCCAGGGTCGTGCATTCAAAAATGGTTGGATAGGCAAGGAAGGCAATGGTCTGGTCAAGCTGGTGTGTGCTTCCTTCTGAACCAAGGTTGTAGCAAAAGGACATTACTGACTGATAAGAAAGGTAACCGAGATATCCGATACGACAAAGGACGACATACAGGAAATTGCCTCCACAGGTACGCTAAAAAGTGGCGAGAAGGTGTTAGCCGATCTTCGCAAGCGCAAACTGATCGTTCAGCGGTAAGATTAAGCTATGCTCTTTGACTGAAGCTCATCGATCACACAGGAAGGGACAGTGGTTCACCGTTAACAAGGGTCCTCATTTCAGCACGTCAACAGCCAAACCAGAGACGGATCTAACTGCTGATATGCTAACTTCGTATGTTTGGCAACATTAACCTGGCTTATTTCCTAAAACTCAATTTACCCACTAAAGGGGAGCATGGAAAACCGCAACCTTCAAGAAATATAATTTTGATGCCGAGGGTGTTCCTCCAAGTGGTGGTGCCCTACATCCATTACTGAAAGTGCGCGAAGAGATCCGGAATATTTTCTTGGAGATGGGGTGAGATTATGTGCGATTCCTTCTTCGGTTAGTGCTGATATCATTGAATTCAGATTCGCAGAGATGCCGACGTCATCATTTGTTGAATCCGGTTTTTGGTGCTTCGACGCACTCTTTGTACCCCAGCAACACCCTGCTCGAGATCTACAAGATACCTTCTATCTGTCTGGTAACTATCAAATTTGAAATTGCTGAGCGATATAGACTCAATGCACATACCAGATCCACAGAAGGCACTTTCACCGGAGCCTGAATACTACAAGCGTGTCTCAACAGTCCACGAACACGGTGGCTTTGGATCAATAGGCTACCGGGCACCATGGTCCCACGAAGAGTCAAGTAAACTCCTACTTCGAACACACACAACAGCTTCCTCGGCTCACATGCTGTACAAACTCGCTGCCAAATGCCGGGGTGAGTCAGTTGAAGGCGACGAAGGGGAGTTTACACACGGAGCAAGATCGACAACGTCTCTAGGTCCTGAAAACGACGACGGGTTCCGCCCAGCGAAACTCTTCAGTATTGATCGTGTCTTTCGTAACGAAACTATGGACGCTACTCATCTCGCCGAGTTCCACCAAGTCGAAGGCGTGGTCGCTGATCGTGGCCTCACGTTGGCAGACCTTATTGGCTTCATGCGTGCTTTCTTCAAGAAGATGGGTATCGACAAAGTGAGGTTCAAGCCTGCATATAACCCTTATACCGAGGTGAGCCCTTCGCGAGATCTATATAGTGGCCTAGATTGAATCTGATCAATTTATAGCCTTCGCTTGAGATCTTTGCTTTCCACCCCATGCTGAACAAGTGGGTTGAAATTGGCAACAGCGGCATGTTCCGACCAGAGATGCTTGAGCCGATGGGATTCCCCAAGGACGTGCGTGTGCATGGTTGGGGTCTTAGCCTGGAGAGACCAACAATGATCAGGTGAGGAGGCCTCCAAAGTCTTGAGTATTTCAATTCAAGATCTGCCTAGATACGGGATCAACAACATCCGAACGCTAGTTGGACACAAAGTGCCTATAGACAACATAGAGAATTCGCCAGCCGTGATGTTCTAGACCTTGCTTGCTGCTCGCGATCGCTATATAGCCCAAAATTGCATGAATATGTTCAAAAGGAAAAGACAGCCGCGTTCTTCCTGTTTCCGAATGTGTATACCAGCGCCTGGCTCATAAACAGACCAACCGTGATACCAATAGTAACGGCAATCATTGCGCCTCCTATGTCGATACCATTGCCGTTCGCAGTGATTCCACCTGCATAGGAAAGTCCAGACTAGGATCGGCCCGATATCAATAACTCGTCACTTCTCAGCTGCAAGGGCGTTGAGTTGGGCTTACCGGGACGAGGAATAGAACACCAGTGACCATGGATGTAAATGCAGTACCTCCCATTTTGCGAGAGTAGATATTCCCGAGTAATCCCACTGTAAATGCCCCGATCGCCGACACAATATCCGATCGATTGAAAATGTAATGATTGGCGATCTTATTCGAGGCATATGAACAGCAAGATATGATGACCATGACAGGTAGTTGCTTGCTGCGGAACGGCTGAAGATTCGCGAGCGAGGATAAAAGGGAAAACATAGGGACGATGATGAAGGAGGTCCAGGTCGGAAACGGCTGAAGATACCACGGGAAACGCTTAGGCCTGTAGCAGCCATCGATGACATCGTATTGTGTTGGCGAGACGTTATGATTAAAGGTCCAAGTGCCGATCAACGGAAGAGCGACCGTGCTGCTATTATCGGCTACCCAGGTCCCGCTCAGGCTGATGGAGTTGCTGATACTTGAGGCGACCTGTTCTAACTGAGCGCGATAGGCTGGGTCAAGTAACAGGTAGAAGTCGGAGCCTATTTGAAGCCCAAATCCCTAAGTACGATCAGTTAGAAAGGCAAGGGACGGTTCCTCGTGAAGCAGCGTACGAGGAACAACGTATATATCAGGGCGTAGACCATCTTCACACTACCACAGACAATGTTTTTCGATGCAAGTTCTAGCGAGCTGATCACTAACAGATTTTTTCAGCGACTACATTGTGAAGTAAATGAGCGACATACAAATGAGATATCCGGGGAGGATACCAATAATACCAGAAGAAGATATTGCTGTGTAGCAAAATATTTGGCTTCTTATGGCACTAAGTCCTCTTGCAACGAAAGATACGAGGATGGCGATGGTGATCCTATGTTGATGTTAGCGCACTTACAGGTAAGACGATGGAACCCCCTTACTCGAAGACATTGGTATAAAGCGCGCTTTTCGTGGCAACGCAGAGTTGAAGAACAGAGAGAACGAAGGCAGAAACACCGGCTATCCACATATCCACGAAAGAGCCACCAAAGGCGAGAGGACAGATCAACGCGGAGAGACAAAAAGCCAAGAAACAGCGAAATGGCACGGGATAAACAGGAGGAGCTTCTAGCAATGCATCGAGACTTGCAGCGGCCTTCTTCGCGCTTATCTCGTCATGTACAACATCACGATATATTTGATGAACCTTGTGCAGCGCGCCAAGGGAGAGTCTACCACCGCATTTCAAGAAGTGCGTTTCAGACGTCCCAAGTTCCTGGTCTCCAAACGAGCAGATGATGACCCCAGGGAAATGTATAAACTCGGCTTCAACTTCGAGAATCCGAGCAGCGGCAGTAAGTTGAGATTCAATGCGATGAGATGGTGCTCCAAAGGTCATTAAAGCTCTTGCCAGTTTTATCAAGAAGTCCTGTCGATTAATCATAGCTTTGTTTCACAGTCAGTTCCTTCCGAAAGCGACAAGAGATCGGACGTCACTCACAAGTTACATTGTATTCGATCTTTATGCGCATCATGTGCTTGCGTCGCGTCTTATAGTCCAGCTGACGGAGTGTGTTCTTCTCCAATTCGTCCAAGTCATCAGCACGTCCTTGACCAGTCACATTACGTGTTTCCTCGCGCGCTTCGTCGTCCGGTTCGAAGTCCGATCCTAAGGAATTGAACGAATACATAGAGTCTCCTCTGGCTAAGTATCTCGGCCGCGTAGGTCGTCCTTCGGAGATTGATGCTGGTTGCTTCTCGTTGGTTTCGGACTCCGCGTTGTTGATACTCGCATACCACTCTTTAACACCAGAAAGGTAGCCCTTGCGCCGCATAATCCTATCGGTTCTATTTTGTACCATCCTGTCTGGGACCTCGTCTCTCTCTGTGTTATTACCTTGCATTTGAGGTATTCGTGTCTGGTCTGACCCTGCGGCGTCGTTGGGCGGAGGAATTTCGGAAGGGTGTTGATAGGAGGAAAAGGTAAAGCGGTTTCTATTGTTAGAGGAGCCTCCCAGAGTTCGGTCACTAGGCGTGTCCTTATTCAGGTCTTCATCGCTGTAAAGGGAAGTAGACATTTGCGAACTTGGTGACATGCCGGATGTAAGGAGGGAAACGATGTCAACTTCAACTAAGCATCGAAGTCAAAAGCCCCTTTACTATAAATAGCAATTAATACGTCGATCAGTCTAAATCAAATACTTGGCGTCATTGTAAGTCGCAGGCCTCCAAACTCGGTACTCAGTACTCAGCAGTAAACTTAAGCATCCCTAATTCCAGAATGAAATCACTAACCATAAATTCTGGATCTATACAAACGAAGGGTATTTAGAATGAAAGAAATATGCACCAAGTAGGATATTCTATTCTGAAAGTGCAGTCGGAAAGAATATTTGAGGATCGACCAATGATCCTTTTTACTACCACTTTTCTATTTCCAGCATCAACCCTCAAACCAAAGTGGCGGTCGGCTGATAGACGTCATCGACTTTGTACTTCTCATCTCGCTCTTCCATAGACCTATCGGAGGCGTCGGTGATAACTTCATGCTTAACGTGAACACTCTGATTAACGTCGGTACGTGATTGCTCAGTCATGCGGAACGCAGTCGTATTGTTCTGATCACCAATAAGTATCCTCGTGCAACGGACCTAGATATCACATACCTGGGAGTCAGCATCCATGACGGTGGTAGACTTCTGCTTCTTGAATCTGTTGCGGGCGTTAAGGGTATCGAGGAGCGTCTAGAAGGAAAAACATCAGAAGCTAAGTTAGAAATTCATCCATTCAGAGAACCCACGTTAGTATAAATGCGTCCAATGGGGTAGGCGAACATGGCGTAGAGATAAGTCTGGCGAGCGAACAAGAAGCTGAACAAATCGCCAATCGCGAAGATGGAAGCAAACAAGCCAGTTTGGATGGCACCACGGATGAGACGATTGATGATAGTATCAGTCTTATGGAAACCGGTACGTGCGTTCTTCAAGGTCCAGGTCAAAGAGCCAGTGATAAGAACGTCTGCAGCAGTTTGGAATCCAAGCCAGCAAGTGACAAATGGAGCGAGGGGACCAAAATGAGCGACCCTACAAGATGACCATCGGTAAGAGTGAGGACACGGTTGCGGTAAGAACGTACTCGGAGAGGACGCCAGAGTATATACCGGCGTAGAAGCCAAAGATAAAGCCAAGTACGCTGAGGAGGCCGATGACACCAGTCAAAACCTTGTTCTTGGTGAGGATCAAGACACTGATACAGATGGTCAGCACCGTCATGTAAACATAGTAAACTATTCATACCGGTGAGCCAAGAAGCCTTGGGACAACAAAGCGGCGACGGAAGTTGCACAAGCCGTGAAGGGAATGGTCCAGCTAACCTCTAATAATACGTGTGAGCAGACCTTTGAAGGGGATACAGAAGGCATACGAACTGGCAAAGAAAGCGGGATTGGCGAAGTTGGTGACGCAAGTCTCCCAGGCTGCGAATATGGCGCTGCGATGCAGATGAGGGGGTTGCAAAAATGGGTCTTCATAAGGACCTACATGCAGCTGTGAAGAGTATCGACACAGAATAAGGTGCCGACAACCGCACTGGACAAATCAATGAGTCAAGAAATTGGTACTGCCGTGTTTATTGCATACCGAATCCACAAGGCGTCGTTGAACTCTACAGGATGTGACGGTTAGCTCAAGTCGAAGCACAGGTACAGGACATCAGGTACGCACTCGAAGTATAATAAACGATGAACTGATAGGTAACCAGGCCATATAAATAGGTATTTACTAGCGTGGCAACATTAGACAGCGTCCTCTCTCCAGAGTGCAAAACGACTTACTAAAGATACCCATAAGGAGAGGGCCTACAGCACACAGCCGAAGAGTCGCCATGTCAGTAATCGATATGAAGAAAGGTAGACCACATAAAACTAGAACGCACCGACAACTAAGTCCCATACGCCCATGGTGATCGACGATGTAGAGGTAAGAGTGGGTTTGAGAGTAAAGGAGAAGAGGAGGAAAGAGAAGTGGGATGAGGAGAAATCGCTCACCTCTGCTTCAATTTAAGGAGCTACCATTACCGAGAATGGGATAGTACTCTTTGCAGGGTTAAATGAATGCTCCAAGCGCCAGTAGTCTCCAATACATGGACGTCTCAGCGCTTACATTGGGACCCACAGTGTCATGGCGAAGCTTTCGAGGCGCATATAAGTGCCCAAGCTTTCCATTCGCTTCGAGGGAGAAGCGAGTCATCTCCTCGTACCAGGACCCGAGGAATGCTTGCGCAAAAGCTAGTCGCACGATAGTTGTGGACGCTGGCATACTGTTATCCAACTCCGGCAAATACAACCCCTCTACTGGACGGAGTAAGTGCGGTTCCTCCGATCAGGCAAAATTCAGAACGACCCTTGCACCAATGCCCCCTAGTTCAGAGTTTCGACGTAATAATATTGAACCCTAGGCGCATGATTTATACTTCTTGTGATGATATGAAGACAACCTAATCAATCGATGTAGCGCTTTCCCCAGCTTGCCACTGTATGTTTTAACTGAAGGTCGAGAACAGGAGGAGAGATACCAGTTTTATGAAACGATCAAGGCATGAACGGAGACGTCATTGGCATAAAGCATGCGGTAGTCCAGTCAAGTATGTCTAGAACAAGGATAAGAGCCTGAATTCGACCTTTGGTGCGAGCCTCGCAAAGTGGCGGAACTTGGACGGAACTCCTCGGCAACAGGGTTAAGGAAAAAAAATTGCAAACCAACAAGAAAAGATTTTCCTTCGAAGTCAGCGTCCCTAGAAATGAGGGGTAAGGCGCCAAGCAGGTTCTATTTTTCACTCGAGCGTTCAAGTTCCTATTGACTGGCGGGGAAATTAAGTCTTGAAGACGTACATAATTAACCGAAGGATAGCTGGCACTGACGACTCTAGGATAGTTGTGGTATGACACTGCCGTGTCCTAATGTCTGTTGTCCTTGAGCGATTCCGTCTAGATATCGAGACGGTAGATGAACCACAATGTTGTCAGTTCAGCTTGTGGTTGTGAAGGTTCAATGTTACGCGCTGGTCAGCATAGCGCCAGGGTCGGACGTTGGACCTCAATTAGCTGATCAGAATGATCGGGTACTTAGTGAGTTGACGCGCGCAAAGCAATACAAACCTTCATATACCCCACACCAGCTTGGCCGCTACAGACCTCGTGTACAACTTGGCATTCCGTATTGTTTCCTCGACTTGTTCGTATGTTTTGAATGCTGCAATGTTATGTTACCCGGCTTCCAATCTTTCCAAGAACGAGGCGCTCGCCGTTGACAGCCAACTCAGTGAAGTAAACAACAATCAAAATGCCGATAAATCCACACTACTAGTCTCCAATTCGGTTCTATCCATTCAAACCTCCGTAACCACCCAACGCCACCAAAAGCCACCAACTCACCAAATTCACGTACACACTACCCGCACTAACATTTTTCTTACTACACCACCTCCAAAGTTTCAACAAAAATCAGCAAAACTTTAATCCCAACTGGTTCTCATCCCCGCCCTCAATATTCCTAAACCCAATCCTCTTGTAAAACCTCCTCCCAGGCTCATTCCTCGGATCCGTCCCGACCCAAAGTCCATCCAACCCCTTCTCCTTCAAATGCTCAACAGCCTTCGCAATCATTCTCCTCCCCCACCCTTTCCTCTGATGTTTATCCAACACATTGATATGAATATGCGCGTGCGAGAACGCGAGATTACAATCGAGTGACTTGTGTTCGATAGGATTGTTGAATCGTTGTAAATACCACTTGTCTCCTGATTTGATATCGGGATTATTGAGAGGTGAACCGTATCGATATCGGATAGCGTGAATCGGGAACCAATTTTGTATCACGTCTTCCTCGTATTGAGGGGTATCATGAGAACCAACGACGTATCCCACCACCTCCTTCGTATCTTCCTCCTCCAGCACGTACGCGAATGTCGCTTTACGAGTGAGGTAAGGAACGGCGAATGTCAAGCCAGGAAGTTCGGGAAAGTCGAAGAGTCCGACGGCAGATTTTCCAGCGTCAGCGGTGAGGAGACAGACGCGAAAGAGCGCTTCGGTGTCGGCTTCTGTGGCTTTACGAATTGCTAGGGACATTTCAGCTGGGGTGCTACTTCTTGCACGCGGGCTCGCGAGCCTTTATCAGGCCGACACCGGCTAAATCTCGGAAAAACCACATTCACTCTCTCCAGGTCACCCCAGACGGGACCTGACAGTGAGGAGGTACGAATCTCCTTGCTCTCCATATGGTATAATGATAATAGTACATTAGGAAGCTATACCGAAGTACTCCAGTTCAGGTCAGCACAGATCACAGAAAATATAATGACAACGAAACGAAAGGTCCAGCGGTATATGAGATCACTCCTAGATATTAATTAAACAAGCTTTAAACCAACCCTGCATTCCTAAGCTCATTGCGCAACCTATGCTCGTTCTCGATCGCTTGGAGCATTACACGATTGTTCTCAGGATTGTTAGGATCCAGAGGCAGTAGCGGATGCTGAGTCGTCGCCCCAACAACTCTTCCTTCACCCATCTCTGCCCTGAGCAGACCGCTTTCGTCATCATCCTGATTTTGATTCCTACCAAAGCCGAACCCCTGTCGCAGGAGCTCTACTCGTGACATCCCTCGAAGCCCAAAGACCTGCTCGATCCGAGAAACAACCGCGGGATTACGAGGTGTGCTAGACTGCGCAGCTGCACTTGACTCCCTCTGCGAAGCCAGGATTCCACGCTCCCATCTCTTGACCCTCCAGAAACCGAGGAGCGATGTCAAGAGGATGAACCAACCTGCACATGGAACTGTCAGCACAAGTGCCCAAGGATCATGAGCCTTCAAAGTAACTCACCGACGGTCATGAGGAAGAAGGATAGCCATTCAGTGGTGGCGTCACCAACCCACGAGTAAGCCTGATCATCGGGGATAGGTCCAGCAGACGATGGCGACGTGTAATTAAATCCACGATGCTCGTTGACGAATGGGTTCGAGTCCCCACCAGTGGTAAAAGGCGGTGGCGCCTGACCGGAATTGCGCCAGCTCTCCTGAGCCCAATCGCCTGCTGGGTCATCAAGCTTGCTTCTCAGAGCAAACCCGTATTGGATCAGAGTGATTCCAAGTCCAGCACGAGAACCGAGGCGAGCAGCGTGTGTCGTGTGGAGCAGATAGGTCAGCAAGAAACCAACAAACTGGAATGAAATGGAGACGAGCATGTTCCAGAGGAATGAAAAGACGGAACCAGTTGGCAACGAGTCGATGATCATCTCTCCAGCGGAATCAGGAGAGAACGGTGCGTGGACAGTTGTTTCCCAGTAGGGAGGAACTGCATCGGCTTGGGCGGACTGGTACGACGGTGGAGCATCGTTCCCGGCGTCTTCTGGTACGAGGTAAGTATTGTCGCCTGATTTTTTAAATTAGTTTTAGCCCCATGAATGAACATGAACTGAGGACTTACCTTCTTGAACCCTCGTAGGTGCTGTTGGCTTGGCAGTGACATTCGCAAAGACACCATCGTTGGACGATCCACCGCCCACTGGGCCAGCAGGTGCATGAGCGGCAAGCCCTAGTCTCTCGGCAACGTTGGGCGGCAGAACAGCAGTCGCG
>JANIEX010001059.1:0-14149 GCA_027627405.1 Leucocoprinus birnbaumii | reverse complement strand
CGAGACGCTGAGACTCAGATTATCAGATCGCCTGTGTCTATTTGGTCGAGATTTGCTCAAAAGACCGGCGGCAGCAAAGCGTTATCCTGGGGGAGATATTATAAGACACTATATCGATCATTCCCCACGAGATTGTGATCAATCACTGAACACCAATAGGCAGGACTGGTCGTTCGCGAGTGGTACATATGTGTCCATCCTTATAGACAGACTAGCACAATTAACCCGAAAAAGAGATTACCACCTCCAGCGGAGTCGGCATGAGGTCATGCCACCAGGAAAGAAGCACTCTGATGCCATATTACGACCAAGGTGAACGGTTGGCTGCTTCGTGTACAACCGCCTGAACCTTATCAAGTGGTCAGTTGATCCCAGCCCAATTACCAGGGGTCTTTTTTTCACTGGGACGCTAAGATTGCGATTCTTGATCCGACGAGTCAGATATATTGTTCAACACGAGATCTTGTGGGGCAGAGACGACCAAGTACGCTCATTTTTCTGAATCCTGACTCCCAAGCAATATAGCACCACCGTTTACAGAACCAGAAGTTGAACATGAGCAAAGTCCAGAAAAGGCAAGTCAGAGGTGAGATTTTCTCAGAAGGAGTCAAGGCCGCCAGTGTATACCAAGTCAATGTTTTTCTTGGTTGGCTGTATGTTGCTCAATCAACGGTGAATGCGTGCACACTGCAAAACGCGTGAGGCGTCGGCGCCTAGTAGGGCAATGTCATTGGACCACAACAAATACATATAAGATCACATGCATTCGGTTCGGACCGGTTATCACCGGCAATTTCCGCTTCGGTCTCATTCAACGAACACTCACCGGTGCACGTCCAAATCACATCGCTTTGACACTTATACGCTCGAGTTCACCAAGATTCACCACCACACGCTGCATAAAATAAAATAAATATGCCGATAACACGCAGAATAAACCATAGTCAACGGCAAATACAAAAAATCGGTGACAAGAAAAAAAACCAAGGAAAGCTTGATACAGAACAACACGGTTTTCCAAGTCGAACTATCTACCATCCACGACCATCCGCGCTGAGTGACCTAAGTCTTAGATGGTACAGCTACGTATGCATGCGACCTACTCCTCTTGCGACGAATCTCAACCTTTCCTGCTGATAAACCCTCTCCCCGACAATTACTGACTGGTGTTGTTCAAAAGCCCTATGCCTGCAGCCCATACCATCTCGACCGCACGTCGGGCTGGTCTAGCCTGGTCTGAGCTCTAGCTCCCATGCCCTCCTCCCTGTGATCAGCGCCACGAGACCCTACACCGGCTCCCTGTGGACGACCAGTGTTCTGGGATCCTGATGCAACGCCTTTTTGTGCGTCGCGCATTCTTTGGTGTTTCGAGGCTTACCATCCTCTTCTCTGGATAACATAAAATGTAAACCCCTTGCGCCGATATAGAAAGAAACAAGGTCGATTGCCACATGGCACATGACCTCGAGCAAAGCGACGAAAGCATGTCCGTAACCAACGCGTGGAATGTTCTGATCCAGCGCTCTGACGCACATGCGTAAATCCTCCGGCAGCAACGACTGGTAGGCTCAGTAAAGATATTTCCAGACGGCGATGAACTAGACCAACAACAATGGTGCGTGTCCTGGATATGAGAGGGCAGGTTCGGCTCGGTACTTGTGCAGGGTGATGTTGGATGACTTCTTGAAAAGCTCTGCAGAGTTGAGCCAGTTGCACCCATCAATGAGGCCCTGGTCTATTCACTTGATAAGTGACAGTGTGAACACCACTGATTCGTATGGAGAGCGACCCGCGGTCAATTGGCTAAAATGATCAGACAATAAATGGAATACCCACCTAAACTGGAGCGTCCGAATGGAACGTTACATACTCCTTTAGTGGAAGCGTAACGCCTGACGGACCCAATCAAATCATAAACATGGCGAGTGACTCTTTCAACCGCCAGGGCTTCGTTCGCGACTATCTTGGCAGCCTTTCCGGGGTATTCTTCGAAGCTGGACATGTTTAGCGGTTGCAAGCTCGGTTGATATTAGGGTGTTGAAGAGGATAGGAAGGAATTAGAGAAACAGAGGCACAATTTTCTGCAGGTTTTTAAGATCCAACAATCATCAGAACACACTAGCACTCTCAAGTCATCTTGTTGCAAGATCAGTGCACCGGATAGTAACGGCCCACAAAGGGAAGGCAGTCTTTGGCGTTTGCATCATTAGGCGAACAATGGGTCTTGGTGCACGAATAACAAGCCCAAAATAGGTTCTGGCGACTGGAAATAACACCACCGCGCTACGATAGCATATACTTCATTCCTTTTACGATCTTGTTGTAGTGGAGAGATCATTCCGCCGACCCTGAAAGATCGAAACGATAGGCCTTTCCGCCTCATGGCTTCACGAACCTCGGCTGAGTAAATCTCTGCTCAGTATGGCCCAATGGTGGAACACAAGGTGTAAAGTGTTTAAAGTCATACTGTTCATCCAACAGGTATCAAACCCTCAGCTCCGTGCTCTTTGACGCAGCCTGGGATGCGAGGGCACACCACATGATGGAAATCCTGGGTTCATTATCTTCTTTCTGTCGCATCCCTCATAGAAGTCAAACACTCTGTATCTGAACAACGTTAGCAAAAGTATGAGCTACCGTCATGGTCAGATCGACGATGGCAATGTCTAGCTTAGCCAACCCGATTTGGAACCCACATGTCGAACCTTTATGGAACAAGAAACATAATAGTATAACTTGTCTGAATTTGGCTTGGATATTACGGAAGAGCTAACATTGAAGACCCTGGAAAAAGCGTACAGCTTCATTCATAGATATCCGTTCCACTGGTTCCTTTCTCCAGCACTGCTCAAGGACCTGCCATAATGATCGTGTCACGGTAGAAGCAGGCTCGGGGCACGGAGGACGTCTACCTTTCATGTGGACACGAATGATGACCGCCGGATCTTTCTTGAGATCTGGATAAGGCACAACACCTGTCCAAATCTGTGAAAAAAGAAATCATCGAGTCACTTCAGGACGGCTCATTTCACAGGTAGTTCAACCCAATGCTTGCCTCAGAGCAAGTGATTCCAAACGAATATACATCGACCGCCTCGTTTAATCTTGTCATAGCATCGGTAAACACTTCCGGTGCTTGATAGCGAACCGCTCCTGATGCTCTGGTCGTGAAACCGCCTTGTGTAACTATTTGGGAACGACCAAAGTCGCAAAGGAGGGCTTGACCATCGTCGCCGACTAGAATATTTGACTATGATGATTGTGAATCGATATGTGAGCCGTCGGATGCGATGAACTCTGCGTGAGTACCATACAGACAGGAAATTTCACTTACTGGCTTCAGATCCCCGTGAATAATGTTTTCTTTCAGATTATGGAGATAAATTAATCCTTCGGCAACACCTGCCATCTGTGCTCATTCAACTGCCATTAGAGCCTAACATCGGTCCTCAACAAACGCACCATGCGCAACCTCAGAGACTCGGATGGCTCAGGGTGGCTCTTCAAATAATTCATGATAGGACCATTCTCACAAAAAGGGGATATAAGAGCTGGACAGCCCTCCCTTCCAAGGTCGTCTGCGAGGCCAAAGAATCCCAAGACATTGGGGTGCTTCAGGTTAATCCATACGAGAGTCTCTCGGATCAAGTACTGCAAAAGCATAAGAGACCTTTACTGCGCCCTCATTAAATAGGCTACTTACGATCTTGACTTGCTGTATTCCCGCTGGATCGTCCTTAGCGAGCCTAAGCACTTTGATAGCAACCTAGAACGATATGGGTTCAATCTGATGTACGCCGGAGGTAGGGGTTGGTCCTCACTTTCACTTTTGTATTCTCCTCCGCTGCGTAAGATCCAATCCAGACATCAGCGTATCCACCACTGTAGGCAGGGTACATCGCATTGTCTCGTTTAACATGGCCAGTGAGATCCTGAGGAAGTAAAATGATCAGTGAATGCCATTTACTAATAATCTAGCAGTGAGATGTGCTAAATAGGGTAGCTAAATTACCTTATAGCCAATGCCCTTTATCTCTTTAGGAATCCGAGTTTGGGAAGTTGACATGGAGGTCAGTTGGTAAGTATTTCCGCTTGCTAGATATATAGGTCCTCGTGCTTCGGGTATTTTCCCATGCACTCAGATTAATACTGATGTGTGGGAACTTAGGAAGTCGCTGATTGAGCTCCTCCAGACAACCGGTAGTCTAGATGGAAGAAATAGAGATGTAATTGGCTCTAAGGACCTAGATCATCACTAGTTCTAAGCTAATCAAGAGAAAGTTAGCTTATAACCGTTAGCCGCCTGACACCCAGTCTACCGCGTGAGTAGGGGTTAACTATGTGAAGTTGAGGTGGCTAAACATGCATCCACTTTGATCCATAGACTTAACAGGGAAGGAGATAATGGCGTCCTGCCAAGAGAAGGCTGTGATGAGCACGGTCATCTCCGAATTATGGAAGTACGAACTTCTTGATGCGAGTCACGTTATGCGAACTCGCATCGTGAACTTATGTCCCTAATGACAAAGTTCGCAAGAGTTTGGCTATATTTATCCTCGGAGTCGGCTGACTGCTCTGCAGGACTGCTCAAGCTGAAGTGATGATTTGACTGACTTACACTAGCTAGCTTCAATATTCCGAGTAATCGAAACTTAAAAACCTGTTCTATAGGTCATAGGACTCTGGGAGGCCGAGTGAAATTGTTGCTCTCGAAGAACTCCACAACCTGATCCATAGAAGCGCGGTTGTCGGCTACCTCTCCCCAGCAGCTAACAAACAGATTCCACAGCGAAGACGTGATCTCACAGTCCGAGGATGGGCACAGCGGTCGATGTCCTTTCAACTTAACATGAAAGACGACGGATATATCCTTGACGATCTCCTGATATGGCTTTTTGCCTGTCCAAATCTTCCGAAGATCCTCACGTTAATTGATTCGTAATAGTGTCGTGTGAAGTCGCCCACCTCTGAGCAAGTTATTGCGAAGGCATAGACATCAACTGCTGTTTTCAATCTCCCAGAATCATCTTCATCTTCATCTGGGAATAGTTCTGGCGCTTGATAACGAATCGCACCCGAGGCTCTTGTTGTGAATCCCCCCTGTGTATCTATTTGAGAACGGCCAAAGTCACACAGGAGGGGCCGTTGATCTAAGTCGTCTATGAGTATATTTGACTACGTAATCAATGTGCGTAAGTTCAATATTAGATGTATTTTGTTGAAATAGTTGTAGTGCCTCACCGGCTTCAAGTCTCCATGGACGATTGCATCCTTAAGAGTGTGGAGATAGAGAAGCCCTTGAGCAACACCTGCCATCTAAGCCAGTCCTAAATGTCTCCAGAAAGCATAGTGTTTTATAGGCGACTCACGATGCGCAGTCTGACGGCACCCTTCTCCTGGCTCTTCCCCACCATGCTTTCCAGCTGGGGATCTCCATTTTTCAGGTAGCGCATCACTTCGCCGTTTTGACAGAATGGTGATATGAGAGCAGGACAGCCATCCCTCCCCTGATCATTTGCTAGACCCAAAAAGCTCAATATGTTGGGATGACTCAATCTAGTCCATACGACAGTTTCCCTGATCAAATACTGTTGAACAGGCGCTCTCTCAGTTGTCGTATTGCTCGAGTAGACTCCCGAGACCGCTTACAGTATTAATCTTCTTAATTATGTCGGGGTCGTCTTTGACGACTCGAAGAACTTTAATTGCAACCTTGATTGGCGTCAGTATTGACAGGGCATAAGCAACAGAAATGCATCACCTTTATGACCTCCTTGCTTGACTTTGCATTCTTCGGATATCTCCCGATATAAATGTCGGCGTATCCACCGCTTTGGGCGGGAAAATAAGTTGGGTCTCGTTCTACGAGGCCAGTTAGGTCCTAGCATAGCGAGCGAATATACATTCATTAGAATTTAGCTGTTGGCTATCGCTGAGCATATAGCCTCAAGTGTCTAGGTGCTCACCTCGTAGGGAACGTCTGTTATTTGAGTCGGGATTTGGGTTCTAGGGTTCATCAATATGGTGCTATCGCAGCCACAGTCCGGTGCACCTCAAGCTTTTATAGATTTTCACAGCTGAGACAAAAGACCAGAATTTGGAAGACCACATGTTCCGAGCATCAGGGAGTTCTAGTTGAAGAAGCGAAGGCTTCATAGACGCTGATATATTTCTGTAGCAAGATCACCAAATCCGGCTCTCTATGTTAGGAAGCTTGTCCCAAGAAAATACACATGAACTCGAGGCTGTGAGCTGATCAATGATTCGAATATACCCTTAGACGCTCAGTGTCCGGTCCATTACCCCAATAAAAACCTTCAGAGCTTGAATATAAAAGGCACTAGGTGCCGCTTTCGAAGGCCTCCGAGTCGGCATGAGATCATAAGCAGTTAGAGACGAATGGAAAGCTTCTTCACAAGTGGTCCCCAGATTCATTGAACCTTATCAAGAGGTCATTTGATCCCAATGATGATATGAGTTGTTGAATCCATGTAGATCTCTTCCCTTTCCAAGAGGACGAAAAACAGAATTAGGTTCTGTCAGTGATAGAGCATGTATCAGACCTGGAAAAATGTGTATACTAAGGTCTATTAGTGACCTGTTCTGAATTGATCACCTGTTGCGCTGAAGTATGACCCATCTGAGAACCTTGTTCTGATAAGAGAAGCCATCAATAACCAAGTCTGCAACGAAGAGGAGAAGCAAGTAGCTGTTGACTTTGGTGGCGAGGGATCACTCCTATCCAGGCGAGCGCTGAGATTGTGACGAATCGAGTACTCGAGTACTCGAGACTTACTATATACTGACTGCGCAGAGGCATCTATGATTGCCCACACTAGTGGGTTATAGACGGATTTGCAGTCGGATATTTTCAGCCACAGTTGTATTGCATCCAAAAAATGTTCTGCTGGACCGAGTCGAAGAGGGATTGACGGAAGACCACCGGCCACCGGATTGAGCACTTCGAGTATTACTGTCTTGTTTTAACGCTCAATAGCACTAAAATAAAAGAGGCCTCCACGAACCCCAGAAACAATTGATCAATTGGGACCGGCACGTGCGACTTACAACATATTTCTGTCTAATCCGAGTAACCGCATCCATCTGAGACTCGGACCAGGAGATGAATACCAATTTCAAGATCTCGGCGGAATGTTAGATATATGAGTCCTCAGGCCTCAGGCTTCATATGTTTCCCATGCACTTAAATTAATACTGACGTGTGGGAACTTAGAAAGGTGCTGATTGAGCTCCTCCGGACAACCGGCACTTGAGATGGAAGAAATAGAGGTGTTATTAGCGCAAAGAACTGGATCATCGTTAAGCTGATCAAGTAAGAGCCAGTGACTTAGAAATATCAACCGTTAGACAATCAGATTGTCGTGAAATCTGCGATGATGACTGGTGTGTGACCACTGAAGTTGAGGTGGCTAAACACGCGTCCACTGCGATCCATAGACCTAACATGGAAGAACTGATCCGAGTTAACGACATCCCGCCGAGAAGGCTGCGATGTGATCATATTCGAATTGTATGGTATGTCACGTTATGAGAACTCGCATCATGAACTTTTAACGACTCTTCGCAAGCGTGTGGCCGATTCTATCGCTGGTTGATCGACCGATTTGCTCTACACGGTGACTTGGGTTAAAATGAAGAAATTGACCCACTGGCGGTGGATCTCCGTGTGATTGCTTTGGATCGTAAGACATCTTCGATCTCATTATTTTGCTCATCAGAGATATGTTGTGAACTGAGAACATAATGAACTTGAAGCATAACCCGTAGTACCTAGTGAACATCCGGTCGAACGATACAGTATACTTCAGTACATACGATCATGAAAATAGAATATCAGAGAATATCGAATGAGAGTATCGTTCTTGAAGGACTTCAGGACTCGAGCCATAGTAGAATACGCTTTTCGACCTCCCTTCTCCAACAGTCCCCAGACTATGCTCACTTATCAGCAGTGTTTAGTTCGCATCGCGGTCGTTGGAGATGGTCATGGTGTTAAGGAATAGGGTTGCCTGCCACGTATGAGCTCTCTGGTTTGATAGTATTTCCCACAAAACTAACATTCTAGCTTCCGTGAGGCTACGCACTGAGATGGAAAGAGATATTAAGATTCGGGCTACGGTGTGGCTGTGTCTTGGGTCTTGACACCAACAGTCGATCTTGTACTGAAGGGATCATCTCTTTCCCTCTGAGGGCCAATCCTGTCTCTGTTGCCCACCTTGTTGCCCACAGCCGTAAACATTTGAAGGGAGTGTGATTATGAGATGACTTCCAATCCGGGCTTTAAAAACCTAGTAATGATCCTCCTTCCAGGACCTTCGGGCTTCACACCAGCCCGATCGATGCTGAGAGCCTGGAGTTGAAGTAGGTTGATCAGATATAGCACTTTCGGTGGGTCCCCTTCAAAAATCATCATCTTCGAGCCTGGTACCGATTGGTGCCTCAGTACCTGAGCTTTGAATGAAATTGAACGAAGCAACCTTAGCCCGAGGAGTTGAGCGCCTTAACTGAGCCAAGTTGAAGTAAGCGCCATCACGACGCGGTCACGTTACAAACTCAAAATCCTCTGTCATTAACACTTCCTGTCCGATGATTGGTATTCTCCCCTCCTAATCAATCTCTCTGCTATGGATTTCGCTTGATCTAGCACTCCGACCTCGCCATCCACCATTCCCACAATGGTCCTCCACAGTAACTGGAATAGATACACCTCCCCAACCACCTTTGAAATTGCGCTCCAATTCTGTAAATGACGCAAAGCAGCATTTCCAGTCAGCTTCCAGTCCTCCTCGAACCACGCATCACCACAGACTATAAGAGCACTCGGCACCCAAAAAAAAGTACAGGAGGCCAATATACCATAAGGCAAGGAGGAACTTGACCACGAAAAAGAGTCGTCGACACGGGAAAAGTAATTGATGGATCGGTGACCTCTTTGAAGAAAATACGACTTCCTGCTGTAACGGCTCTTTGATCTGTGAGTAGGTATTGCTATCAAAAACATGTATGAGTTACTTGATGATAAAATATAGTATGACCACTAGATGAAATTGGTGACATTTAGTCGTTTTATTGGGCATCGCACAAACAGGTAAACTCACGAAGGCTGAAAAAACGAATACAATTTTGGGACGGCTAAGTCAGCACCGCTATTTTGGCCTAATGATAAACTGAGAACCACTTCTCGACATAACCCAGTCAAACGATAAATGAGACAATAGGCGAACTCGATTTCCACTACGTCTTCCATGCCTTCTCAGTCGGCCTGGGAGCGTTTGATTGATGAGTGGAGTTTGATTTAGACGACGGGTGGGAAGGGAAGGGGAGAGTCGAGAGAGTTCCTTGCTCCAATTATGCTCATTTTATCTGCCAGCACTCAGTACGCAGGGTTGCGTGGCCACAAAGCACTGTGCGCAGATCAATGCCTGTGATTTTATTCAATTACTTGACTACTAGACGGCTAGCTAAAATCACAATACACAATGCACAGCGGCAAGGTAACAGGAAAGCCTGCCGAGCACGATGTCACTGACATTGCTCCTTCATCATTTACGCTGACTCTGAATGTCGCTCTCCCTTGTGTCTCCCTCTCAAATAGGAATGAAGATCGGTATCCACTGGCAACTGGAAGATAGCACTGAGGAGAAACTTGGTTGTACTCATGCATGATTCAGCGTGGCGTTTTCCTCCCAACCCTCGCGTTTTCTGTGTTGGACGATCGCAGTCGTATGATTAGGCTCGCGGTATCACTCACAGTATCTATGCGCACGGGTTAGAGGGGTAAAACGAGGCGTGGTTTTCCCTAGAGTACCGAATGCAGTCATGACATAGGACAGGACCTAGCAAGAAAGCGAACCGAGTAAGTACACTTAGACGAATACAAACACGATATGAATAACATTGATTACTGATACACGACTGCCAGGTAGAGTCAAGGCCCATGCCCATCCTTTCTGTCTCCGATCTAGCCAGAGCAACCAACAGCTGCCGAGACAGCTGCGGATTCTCGTTGCTGAACCCACATCATGTCTTGGTGATTGTGCTTTCCTTCCGATGCTGGCTCGCACTTTTGGCTCAAGCAGTGCACTACGCATACTCCTGCGCAAGCTAAGTCCCCTTCAACGAGATCATAGCCTCCGCTGTCTGGCATACTAGCCGCGCCCTCAGCAGACATTCCCGCTTGTTTCAGAAAACTGTCTCCCAGATGATTCCCCGGCACTTCCTGCACCCACCAATAACCGTCCCAACCTGGTGCATACATATACATGTACGCAAAAAATATGATCCACCCGAGAAATAGCTCTGGTAGAACCAGGCCAAAGCGTATGAGTTCTGCCTCCATATGTAGTTCAACCGAGGTGGCTCGCTCAACATCCAAGACCTGACACTCGTACCAGGTCATTGCGAATAGAGTGATACTAAGGATATAAACGATCCCGCGTGAAATCCTGTCGGTGTTGAACCTCACGAACATGCCCGATTTCCGAGGTCTTTCCCAGATGTTCCCCTGGAAAACTCGACGCAATCTAGCCGTTAGATGATCAGAGGGGCAGCTCCACAATAAGAGGTTCAAAGACGTTACGTGGCGAGTGCGATCAGTTTGAAGACTGCAGGTGGCAAGGTTAGTTAGCGTCGCAAAAAGCGTAGAATGAGAATTATCTCACAGTAACTGTGGGCCATGGCGTCAGTTCTGGCAAACTCACTAGAAAAAAAAAACACCCACATTATGGGAGCCTTAACGATGGCCCACACTTCAGGACATTCTCGTTTTGCTCTTTCTAGTATCTCGCAAGGTATCTCGAACATGGCTGAGCCAAAGGACATTGTGGAAGTTGCGATTGACGTTACCAAGCTTATATTCACTGGCAAGACTCGTTGTCCACGCTACCACAACAAAAGGGCGCAACGATCCATTGTGAGCAGATTATAACTAGACGTCGCGGAAATATTTCCGCGCCAACACCTTGCTTGGGTGTTACCTTCAAATTGAAACAGTGGGGGTTCTAACTCACTGTAATAAGAGCTCAATTCTGAGACAGAATTACCTGTAAAAAAGTCAAAGGGAGATAAGCGGGGCTGTATACTGTCTTAATACCATCCCTGAGTTTCTTTACTGAGGATTTGCCCCTTCGCCGCTCGTCGCTCGCTCCTCACGGCTTGGGGCTTCCTTTTTGCAGCTTCAAAAATTGTACGCCATTTATAATTCATCAACTCATTTATATTTATTGAGATCAAACAGGGTAGATGTCCCTTGGAGGTAATCTGAGGCAACTTAGAGAGATTAAGAGTAGTAAGAGGACAGTAGTCCCCAGGAGCCACACGTGTGTTTGCACATATTAGTATCAGAAGGTAGGACCCTGCGCAAATTGATGGGCAATATGACCCGTATGCGCGTTTGTACATGTTAGGATCCCACGCCCTCGAGGACCCTTTATGACCGGTACATGACCTTGCCAAGCAAGGTGATCTTGAAATGCTACGCGCTACTGAGCCGAATAGTTACTGAAGAAGCATGAGTTCTGGAAGGGCCTTGTTTTTGTTTTACATCTTTGTGTTATAATAATAGAGGTAGTCCGCGAATGAAAGTCTTTCGTCGAGCCGACTCAATGTAATGATATGTAGCAGGGAAGAGTCGAAGCTTCGAAGTGGCGTTCGAACACGATGCATGAACTATGATAATAGCAACTTCGGTCGGCATTTTCCTTTCAATACCAGAGGAATCATGGATACGAGTATCTGTCAACCGTCTGGCGGAGCTCCGAGGGCAGCCGAATAGTCACCATGAGCCTCATAGAAGTTCATAAAAAACCAGCATCATTGTATTCGAGATAACCGGAATAACAAAGGGATGCATTCATGGGCGATATTAAGATTACGTTGCTTCAGTCAACGGAACAATAGCTGGTTATCTAAAATAAGATAGTAGTTGTTGTGCTTGAACGAACATCTATGTATTTTATACAGGGTAAACGATTGGTATGATACATACATTACGCAAATATTCTACAAAAGAAAGAGTGGTTTACTTTTCCCCAGACCCGTAGGGTTTGTCGACATTTACCGTCGAAATATCTCACAAAGCAAACGAAAAGCGTCCATACTTATTATGACCACGCCATTCCGGGTACCCGACCAGGAACTTCGAGACTATCCAATTCATGTTGTTACACCCGCTTCTCCCCGCATCTGGCCCACAAACTTCCTAAAGGCCTCTTCCATATCGCCCTCCAGCACCCAATCTGCCAATTTCCCATCATCACCTCCTGCTTCCTTCGATGGTCTACTCTCATCCTTCAAGCCACGAGCGACGAGCATACGGTGAAGTGCCCTTCCGGTCTCCTCATAATCGCAAGCAAGCGAGTACATCCAATAAGCAAGATATGCGCCAACGTAACCAGCGTCAGAGTCATGCAGGGCAGCAAGGGAACGGCCGGAAGCGGTCACAGGGGGCGGTTCCAGAGGTTCCTCCGATACCTCTGAGTCTAGAGGAAGAGGAGTAGGCGACAACTCGGGCGACTGAACGGCCGATGGTGTTGCGGTCGCAGAAGACTGTATTTCAATCTCAGCTAGGGCCTTGTTAAACTCTTCATGCACTTGCGGTCGTGACCGATTTCGTCTGTGACCACGCCGTGGGTGCTGCGGTTTTGTCGAGCTCGAGTCCGAAACAAATTTAGTCACTGGCTGGCTTTCATTTCCGTCTAGATCCGTGCCTAGTTGATGCTTTACTTCCCGTGCCGCAGCAGTGGATGTCGAGAATGATGTAGTGGTGGGGAGAACAGGCGTCTTGGGTTCATTTTTCGACTCTTCGAAGTGTCCGGACACCTCGAATGTCGGCACAGCGAATGCCTCCCAGGGGACAGTTGCTGCACAGTCCCAGTCGAGAACACCGACAATATGACCCGTTTCGTCGACGAGGACATTTTCGCTATGAAGATCGCCATGGCGCATGGGGAAAGGACCACCGGCATCGCGCTCATCAACCAGGGGCATCATCGCTGTCCGCCACAGCGAGGCAACAAATCGTCTCTTCAGACATTCGGCTGAGTGTTCACCGTCCTCTCCATCAACACCATCATCATCCTCTTCACTTGCAGCCTCTGCTAGTCGTTCGTACGCCTCGGCCTGGATAGCGAAATACTCCTTCGCTGTATCAAATGGTCCCAGCCCGAAGTCCGCTCCAGGTCCCACAGTCACATTTCCCTCCTGGTCCATCACGAACCCCCCAATCTTGTCAAACGTGATCCGACTGAGCTGGACATGGATATCAGCAATATCTCTGAGGTATTGCTTCAAGATTGGCCTCTTCTCCTCGTCTCCCTGCACTGGATCCGAATCGGGATCAGCCTGACCTAATTCGTGTATCGCGATGCCACAGTCTTCAATGGTGATCCCACGAATAGCTGACATCAATACGAAGGCGGGGAAATTTGGTCCGAGGGGGTGAGGACCATGTGAATGTTGATGTTCGCTGGGGTCGCTATCACCGGCGACAGGATGGAATGCGATGATTTGTGGAACGGGAATAGTGGTGCGTGAACGAACGAGGCGGAGAGCTGCGGCTTCGTTCATGATTTTACGTTCCAGCTGCGCTGCTGTGTTGAAGTACGCATCCATAGATCGCATTGCGAAACGTATGATCCACGACTCTTCCTCCTGCCCCAAATTCTCGCCATTTTTTGACCCATCATCAAAGTGCTCCCCTCCATCTTCGAATACCAACTCAAACACCACAAACGACTGCCCCCACGTATAGTTGTCCTTTACAATCCTACACCTCCTATGCCGTGGATGTAGATTGCTTGCATATGCCTCGATATTTGAAAAATGCGGAGCGAGCCACTCCACGAGCGACGTCACTCTATTCACAAACTCGGGTGGGAGTAACTCGAGCGAAAGTTGAACATCTGGCCACGTATCGCTGATCGGTGCCATCTTGTATGGTTTGTCGTATGATACACTGCGAAGACGCTGTCTCCGATAGAGAGGGAGGGAGGGAGAAATAGAGAGTAGTAGTGAAAGTTGGGGTTACAGTTAGTCGGATATAAATGGKKAGGGTGGGGATCGCGTTTAGGTATGGCGCTGCTGCAACCTGGTTATTATGTATGGGAAATCGCCTGTCAAATTATACTTG
>JANIEX010001058.1:0-14188 GCA_027627405.1 Leucocoprinus birnbaumii | reverse complement strand
CGGAACTGTAAAAGTGACTGTGCTCAAGCCTAGTATAGGGGTATGTCAAATTTTGATTTCAAAGAAGCCACACAGATGCTGACTTTGTACTGGCCAAGTAATCGTCTTACCACCGTCCGTGATAGCGGTGACTTCATGGACCTTGAACCAAACGGAACGAAGCCTACGTAGAAATCGTCGATTGTCGATGAAAGCCGCCTGCGGGCGCTTGATGTCCCTGACTAGTGACTGTTTGGGTCCAAGATCCGAAGCCGTTTGCCGAAGCTATAGATGGATTGCTCCGATTCTTTCAAGCTCCGCCGGCGAAACTTTGAAGCTGTGGCAGTGTGGTCTCCTATTAGGCGCTCTCTTCAAGGGCTCATAGCAGACCCAAGGTTCCTCTTAGAAACTGCTGTTGGCATTTCTGTCTTCGGTCCGCGATGGGATCGTTGAGCTATTGAGCCCAAAAACGATGGCGCAGTATTGCATTCTCTTCTTGGGACACCACTACTGTACAGGTATTTTGTGACGCCGGACTCATCTTGTTGCACCGACAGGCTTTAGTCACGATCGTGTCGGACACATTTATGTGTATATTCGACTACGTTATATCAAGACAAATAGAAACCCGGCAGGAGATTATCAATGTCAAGGCACGAGGTTTATATGGTCTTCTACACCAGAGCTACCCCCACGAGGAGTCTCACAGTTGTTTGACCTGCATCGAATAACCTCACTGTCCACTGATCACGAAAGCTAGAAAGATTGACGGCTGCGATCAAATACTCTATCTGAAGACACTGGCCATTCCTCGTGCAATTCTATGGATGCGGCTTGGTAGTACCTCTGGCTTTGTACGATACATTCTCTCGTGTGGTGATCACAAGACTGACCTTTCTCATGTACTACATTGTGCAGGTACGCTCCATTCATTGTACCTTTAACCAGTAATGACCACTAGTACTGTTAATCGCCCATATGATATCCAGACTTTGCGATACCCCGGTATCCTCGTGGTCACTGTATTGTTCGATATACAACCACTGATAACGCATGCACCTCAAAACATAAGAACACATTGTATCTTTACGAACTTGATACTACATGTGACGAGGCCAAGACTCAACGCAAGACGCAGAAGCTCAGAAGGCGGTATTCATTATTCCCAACTTTTGATTTCTTGGCTTCTCTACGTCATGCACCAGGAACCACCTTGTCCCGTTGGTTTATCGGATCAAAACTTCTAGTGCGGGGCTGTAATTGGTTACCCCGCACCTGGTTTAGGGTCAAGTCGTTTTCTCTGCTTGACTACAGAGATATTCACACAAGCTCATAATTGCTCAGCTCACTCCAGCTATTGCACTATTGATCCAGGTAAATTTCCGAACGAATGGGATTACTTACTTGGAATTTACCTCTTATCAGGACATCCTCCCAAATCGTTTTTAGAAAGAGAAGCGTATCATAGATGATAAGACAACAACATCAGAGAATCCATAACACGCGGTTAGCAATCCCTTTCGCGATCGGAGGCAGGCCGACGTGTGCGATGTGGCAGGGGGTTGATAACTTTGCTTGATACCGCAAGACTCTAGACAACCTGGGAATGTCAAGCAGCCCGGTTATCGTGTCCAGCTTTGAATCTGCACATGCGAAATCAAATGGACACTAGGACAATGATCAATGCTCACACATTTCAAGGAAGAATGTATACATCATGGGATCTCATACTCAGCATGGAGTGCAACGACTACAGCATGCTTTGCAAAATCTCTGACATATGACCAACAGTCCTGTTTTTGCTCACAGACGCGAGGTACGCTGAGGACTTGCTAAGTAAAATATAATATTTCACGGAGTATAAAAGTCACGAATATCTCTACTTCCCGAGGCTTTGAGAAATCGAACCATACTCTACGATGTTCAAGTCAATCTGCCTCGGCTTACTCGCTCTTGTTCCCCTCGTCTCCGCTCACTGTGTGTATAATATTCTCTACTATATCCACACCGTCGGTGTTGATTGTATCATCAGATACCTTCCCTGCCCTCGTCGTCAATGGCACGAGGACCGCAGACTGGGTCAACGTCCGTATGACCAACAACCACTATGATAACAACCCAGTAAGTCCAATTGCGTTTTAATTCTCTTGTTGCGTTAGTATCTAAGTCATTCTACAAGGTCACGGATGTCAAAAGTATCGATCTCCGCTGCTATAACTCCCAGAACCTGGCTCCTGCGACGACCATTAATGTCAGAGCAGGTACTCAGCTTGGAATCTCTACCGGTAGCGGCACAATCTATCACGCCGGCGTAAGCCTACTAAAATCATGCTAATTTATTCCTTCTCACCACATCCCTCCTAGGTCGTGAACGTCTATATGGCTAAAGCACCTAGCGACGTCTCAAGCTGGGATGGCAGTGGTTCTGTTTGGTTCAAGGTACATCATCTCCCCGAGCTAGAGCAAATGGTCGAGAGCTCACTTGATGATGATAGGTCCACGAAATTGGCCCTGTTACTAACGGTGGTTCTTCCATCTCTTGGCCTACTACTAGTGAGATTCGAACGCGAAATAAAATTCTCGAGTAATGCATGACCTACTATGATATCTCAGCCATGGACACCGTGACTTTCACCCTTCCCCAGAGTCTCCCTAATGGTCAATACCTCGTCCGCATGGAGGCTATCGCTCTCCATGCTGCTGAATCCTATGGCGGTGGTATGTGCTTCTCTACGACGTTTGCGTATTCATAATAGCTGATCGGTTACCCATAGCTCAGTTCTACATAAGCTGTGGTCAGATAAACGTCACTGGTGGTGGAAGCGGTAACCCAGGGCCCAAGGTCGCTATTCCTGGGGTCTACACCGGAAACGTTAGTGATTGCCAATCTCGCCCATATCTGTCAAATTGCCGATTGAATAATATTGTTTAGGAGCCCGGAATCCTCCTCAATATTTATTACCGTATGTTCTCGGCTTCCTTAACATGATATTACATCCTGACTCGTTGATTCTCTAGCTATCCCGGCGACCTACACGCAGCCTGGACCTGTACGTATCTACATTGACTGATAAATGGAATGTGCATGCTGACGTATAATTAGGCTGTCTGGAGGGGCTGAAGAATCGTTGGAAGAGAGGAGTTTGGCATTTTATCCAAGCAACTCTTAGATAGACTATAAATTATGCTGGTGACACCTTTCTCTGTATGAGATTGTAAGCATAGCTATTGTTTGCTCAAGTAGCAGAGGCCTTTCTGGAGGAACGTCAACGAGTATGAACCCCAATGATCAATTATCCATAGAGGTTTCGTCGCTCCTTTTGGACGGAGAAACACCCGGGTCTTCGTGTTTTTCAGCGATTTTGAAGGCCTCCAGTTGCCGTGGCTCCTTCAAGCAGGACTCGATAAGGAGACCCTCGGGCCTCGGAAGCCGGTATGAGTCCAGTAATTTTCTTTAAACACCATCGCGTGAACTTCAGTAAGCCCAGGGCGCGCGTGAGGTAGTATTTTCTAGAGGAAATTCTCTCCTGTTGGATTCGGTTCAAACTCCTGCCACTGCCATGGCGGCAGTGGCCAGGTTTTTGCCGGTCGGAGATTGAAGCCGCTGATGAATGATCCATATACTCAATGATCGACGATCTCTTTCTATTTTGGGTCCCGCCTTTCATCTGACCAGAACCACCAGTGGCCGAATATTGCTCTCTGGCTTTCGGAAGGCTAGACCCGGCCTAGAGCCTTCAAAACTGCTTGTCTAAGATGCTTCCAAATTCTCATGCCGCCAAAAAATTTGAACCGCAACCTGTAAGTGCCGGTCTTTCGAAAACTGTGATTTGACTCGTATATCGACTCTACTCCAATGGTTCTAGGCCTTTCTGTGGGTGATCGCAGTGGACTGAACCTGAGACAATGTAGTCATTAGACTACACCCGTTCACCCATCCATCTTCCGGCATGCCTGAGTCTCCCCCACGACATACTCTGCCACTCAAACTTCTCGGAAGCAGTTGGAAGGTTCATCATTTCTTCCCACCGGTCTCTGTGTTCCAGCTTCACCTGACCAAATTCCACCTGACCAATTCCGACACATTCCCGTTTTATTCAATCAACAAGGGGCTCATTGAAGACGCTCAACTCTCACGCGTCCCAGATTCACTCGAGGACTCTCCTCTCTTCGGCCGCTGACGCGTAGAACCGGTAAAATGGTTGGCGCACACCTCGATGCGTAATGGGTACGCCGAAGACGTTGCGGAGCTCGGTCGATCATAGTGGATCCGAGAGATCAGTACAAGCTATATATGACAACTTCCTTCTTTCAAAACGCGCGTTCGCTTCTTCAAAGCTCTGCACTCAACGATGGTCCTCTCTCGCCCCTCTAACAATGTACCCTTGAAGTTGAACAATGGGTACGTTTCCTTTGCTCTCTTTCATGTCTTGTGTAATACTGATTAAGAGGTAGAGCGCTGCTCATTGGAAATTTTGCCAATCTCATGCTGTACACGCTCGAGCTCCTTCAAGCGTACCATTACTTTGTCAATAGACGACGGACAAAAAACGATAGACTGCTTATCAAATTGGCAGTCGCTCTGTGTCTTTTAGCCGATACAGCCGCCACCGCTGGAGGGTGTGCATTTGTGTTCTTGGCAAGTTGTCAGTTTCATTTCAGCCGAGGCGTCGCTAACGACAGGCGACTTTTTCAAACAGAATACTGTGAATGATTGGGGTATGCGCATGCATATGACTTTGATGCAAGGCCTGTAAGGACTCACATACTCTACTAGGCGATGCCGACAAGGTTCGACACGGATCCTGGCCACTCATTCTTAGTCTTGCACCATCAATTGTCTGCCAGCTCGTGGTTCAACTTTTTATGATTTATCGATTCTTTAGGATGTACGTCTATGCGAGTCGTCGCATGAAAACGGATATTGATTTTTGTTTCAGAGCTCAGAAGTATATCCGTTATACCGTCTCTCTCTTCATCCTACTTTTGGTAGCCTCTGGAGTAAGCATTCCATTTACTGTCATGATTGACCCTAATACTAAAGGCATATTCAGGTCGAGGGTATGCTTAGATCTATTATCCGCGGAGCACAATACGAAGACTATTCTTATCGATACAACGAAGTTCGTTACGTTACGATAGGATTGGCCTGTACAGCGGGTGCGGACGTAGCTATCACGATCAGTTTGTTGTGGCAGCTGCACCGTTTTACCACGTATAGCAGATATATGAAGGAGTATGTCTACATTCCTGCTACTTGACCCCGGTGCTAATCCAAATCTGAATAGACTCCTACGGGGAATTTCAATTCTCGCTATCATCTCTGGTATAGCTCCTTCATTGACTGCGATTGCCTCCCTCATCGCATTCCTTCTCCGACCTGAATCGCAAGGTAACTTTCATTTTATCCTCTGTCCATAGTACGCAGCGCTGAGATGTCGTTCATGTAGTTTGCACGGCGATCTTCCTTCTCTTAGGACGCATGTATACATTGACCATGCTGTTTACCCTCAACAACCGTGAAAAGCTCGGAGAGTTCTCGAGGCCCGATTCAGTCCATATCAACGTTTCTAGCTTCCAAGTTGGCTGTTCGTATTTCTCCTATGCACGCCGTTTTTACTCGACTTATATCTTACTCGATAGGCCCTACACCAGACGCTGAGAAAGCAGATGAAGAGAGGCACAGGCTCGTACTTTCTGATATTTCTGTGGTACGTACCTCGATATATTCTATCGAAGCGTTTACTCACTCGCCTTCTTGTAGCCCATCACTCCAAGATCTGATACCCTGACCCCTTTCAGTTCGAGCCCATCATCACTATCATTCCCCCTGCAAGGAGCCACAAAGTTTGAAAAGCTTAGTCGTTCAGCGAGTACCGACGGACTCGGTCAGCACGAGATTCAACTGCCGTCTCCTGTCCTGATGAGATACAGCAGCTCGATTGTATGAAACTTGATTTAGTTTTGTCTCTCTCCAACTTTCCACCTGCACGGGTCTAGACTATATATTATACATCTCAATCACATTGCGCTGTATTTTCGCCATTCACTAATTTATTTCCAACTTCGAGTCGTCATGGTGTGATAGTGACGTGATGGAATTGATCTAGATAAGGCATTTTGATAAGATATGCCAATATTTCAATTCTGATATGACGTCTTTCTACAATTTCCCTCATGGCATCGAAGGCGATACCATCTCAGCCTCCTGTTCTGACCATCGCTGGTTCAGATTCCAGCGGAGGTGCCGGTATTCAAGTAAGCCAGTCATTTCCTGACTGAAGTTTGAAGCGCATATCTCATGGCATAATGAATTTTCGAACACCAGGCAGACCTTAAAACCTTCTGTGCGTATGGATGTTACGGAACGAGCGTTATCACTGCGCTCACAGCGCAAAACACTTTGGGAGTTGATGATGTCCACCCTACGCCTCCCCGCGTTCATCAAAAAACAGGCGAGTAATTCTCAAATCAATCGTTCGCAGCCTCCTAACTGATTATGCTTCACACCAGGTTCAAATGATTCTATCAGACATAGACGTCAAAGCCATAAAGACAGGCATGCTATATGACGCCGCAAACACTAAAGCAGTTGTACAAAGTGTCAAAGACCACTACACCTCGTCACCTAATTCAACTCCTCCAATCGTTTGCGACCCAGTCTGCGTCTCAACATCCGGTCATACACTCCTCCATCCCAAAGCTCTAGACGTCCTCATAAACGATTTATTTCCTCTCGCGACACTCATCACTCCAAATAAATCTGAAGCCGAGCTACTCCTTTCTCAGAGGGATATATCAATGTCAATCGATACATTAGAAGGCATGATTTCAGCCGCGAGCCGAATGATGTTGACATTCGCTCCCCATGCTGTGTTGCTCAAGGGAGGGCACATAACTGCTACTGCACAGGATGTTGATCGATTACCTGAAGTGAATGAGAATGTGCGGGTGATCAAACATGGATTGTTGGACGAAAATATGGAGATTTTGTTAGTTGGAGCGACTGGGGGAGAGAATGGAGAGTTGAAATCAAACACATTAGTGGTAGATGTGTTGCAGGAGAGGGGAGGAGAGACGACTGTGTTTGTGAGACCGAGGATTGAATCAACGAGTACGCATGGGACCGGGTGTACTTTGAGTGCTGCTATTGCCTCTGCTCTTGCTCAAGGTTCTTCACGTGCGTGGTCTGTTCCTCGATTTNCTCGACGATTCGCACTGAAGCACCGGGGTTTCTTTAGTGGTCGAAGCAGTTGATAGCGCGACGTGGTATACGCACCTGGGCATCGTGACTGCCGAATCTATNGGTAAAGGGCATGGTCCACTGAACCACCTACACTCGACGAGCAGGCTCCTCATACCCAGGTNAGTGTCAATNTAGCATTCGCCGTATTCAACCACATATCCTCTCTTCAGACCAACAAACNACGACCCGTATCCTTTCACTCGATACCTCATACAAAATACCGCAGACCTTTGGAAAGCATACGTTCAACACGACTTTGTCAAGNAGNTAGGCAAGGCAACACTACCCCGCCCAGCATTCATCCATTTCATCATGTGAGTTGTGTGGTCAGTGATAATGCGAGGGCCAGATTAATAGGGTGCTTCAAGCCAAGATTATCATTATTTGAAGTATTATGCGCGAGCATANGGGTGNGCTTNACCCNCNCCATACTGTCAACCCTGGAGCTAAGTAACNTNTACGCTCTACGCCGTAGACTACTCGCAGCCAAGTCCTCGACATTTTCCGANATCGAGTCNGCAACGCAAACCGTNCTCAACATCCTCCGAGAAATNAACACCCATAAGACCTTCTGTCACTCCTTCGGCATAACCCAGGACCAGCTTGATTCGGCACCGGAGACACCAGCTACAACAGCGTACGGNGCTTATCTCATTGATACGGGCCTNCAAGGTGAGTTGATCATCAAGTCAGAATGATGNTCAGTTGCGGTTGACGAGTGGGCGATAANAGGCGATCATACAAAATTGCTGATGGCATTGTTGGCTTGTTTATTGGGATATGGAGAAGTCGGATTATGGCTGAAAAGGGAAGCGGCGGNGGAGGGNTCATGGGTAGTGATGAAGGATAATCCCTATAAGCAATGGATAGACGACTACTCTGGCGAGCATTATCAAAAGGCAGTGAAGCTGGGTCTAGGTAAGACACGTTCTAGAANGATGATGAGATGTGAAAGCTGAACNACTGCAGGCGTGATTGAAGCGCGGGTCCTCGCTGACCCTCCATCCCCAGCAAGGTTGGAAGAATGGAGAACCGTTTGGGAAAGATGTACGGTGTTGGAAAAGGGATTCTGGGACTCGGCGATGGCGCACGCGGAGGAGTGATAGCGCATGGCGAGGATTGTGAACATGAATTAGATGCACGATATATTATAGTAGATCATAGGAGCCCCCTGTCTTCTGCGACCTGTACTCCAAATCTCATGCTTCGACTTTGGNTATTGGAAGGTCCTCTTCCTCACCCTTCGGCATGACCTCCAGTTGCGCCATGGACTCCGCGTCAATAGGTGGGTTCGGAAACTCAGTAGTTTCCCNAGCCTCTATTTCCACTTTNATCTTGGCTGGCGAGCCTTCANTCAGAACAACCGTCTTGCGTTTGGTTGTTTTGNCAACCTTCTGAGCGCTTGGACAAAGTCCTCGTGACGATAGGTCGCACATGTCGCAGCGGGGTCCGACGGGTAGACAGATGACCTGGATGAATTCGTGAGTGATGAGCGGTTTAACCTAGGTGTAAAAACCCGCATACCTGACCGAAGCCCACGAGAAGATGGTTGATTTCCTTGTGGAACTCGGANGGCAACCAGGATTGTAGGTTCAGTCTGAAGCCNGGGATCATAAGCGGCGTCTACGGGATACAAGCTTTGGTAACNTACCTAGTCTCCTCTGGGTTCTTTGTTGGTTTCTTGTGCCATCCAAGGCGGTTCGAGATCCGATGAACGTGGACATCTACTCCGATTCCATGATTTCTGTGGTGGGGATGAGGGNCTGGCTTAGGTCGTTTAGCACCAGACTCACAGATTCCATGCAGACTGAAGTGCAAGGAAAGCCATCTTCGGGCCTACTCCTGGTAAAGAGCACAGCTCATCGACGGTCTTGGGCACGTCGGAATCGAACTCGTCACGGAGTTTTTGCGCTGCTTGTTTGATATATCTAGNNGATGATTAGCACATGAAGGAACGTAACTTGAAGGATANGTAAATCTACTCACCCAGTCTTGCGCCTCCAAAAGCCAACTTTATTGATGGCTTCTGAAACGGTGGTTTCTTCAGCGGCAATNATAGTTTCGATGGAGAGGACACCACCAACGGCGGCTCTGAGTTTCTTCACAGCTGCGTCGGTGACCTCATCTTTAGTTTGCGAAGACAACATTAGTGCTACAAGCGTTGAAAATCGTCTATTCTTCGACGCGTAAGCTGATTGTAAGGGNCTGAATGATCTATTTCAACNCACCTTTGGTTCCTTTTCTTGGTACTGAGCCTGGTCNCAGCCCATTGTATCCACAGGNGCTGTGAAGNGCGACCTCATCTCCTTGATANCATCNTAGACTTCTNTCCAGTTTTCTGGAGCTGGATGAGGCGAAGCCANAGACTGGGGTATTGGTTTAGGTTTCTTCGGCGANGCTGCCTTGACAACTTTCTTCGGACTTGCTGCATCGGCCTTTCGACGTTTCCTGGGAGTGGCNTGCACAGTAGAAGAAGAAGTNGACGCCTCCGCATCATGTTCTGCCTTNATCCGTTTCCTTTTACTGGAGGGTTCGGGAGACGGAGAAGAATCTTCGATGTCGCCAGGCTCGTAGAGAGTTACAGAAGAATTGTACGCGCTCTGACGCGTTTTNAAGGACATAGAACGTGTTGCTGCTCTGGTTACCCGAGNACTGCTGGCCATAGNGGTGGNTTGGAGGAAAAAGAAGGTTCGGTNGCTTAATTGGTCGCNCTCACGTGGTATGAATGTNCTGAAGTATCTATTTTTAGTAATTCATAATGCATTGACCATTCCCTCCAAGTAGGCCATTTTCNTGTTGTTCGGCTTCTACAATAACTACGACTTCCACCATAAACACGCGCATAGAAAGCTGTCTAGCTCNATAATTCNATANCATNATGGCTCGCACTGACANTGNAGTCCTCGAAAATGATCTGGAAAGCCCCAGACGTCCGACGCAGCAATCCCAAACTCGGGAGCAGAAACTCAAGTTTGGGCCAGCAGCCAGGAGAAGGGAGGCTAGAGAAGCNTCATTTAATAGGCGAAAANCTCTAGCTGATAAGCTNAAGGAAGAGGTATGNATNNTCATTCTCTGCAAACTTTCCAGTGACTGACTNAGGTTTTAAGGGTAACNTACATTTTAAAGAAGGACGCTACGTGGAGGCTACACGAAAATATAGTGAAGCGGCGAAAACTATTGGAATGCGTCCAATAATNATGTCGAATCTCGCAGCGGCATACCTCAAACTGGAGCAGTAAGTGACCGAANCCTATTGACTTNCNTAGNCTCAGCATTGCCCAGATACGAACTCGCCGAATGGGCCACCGACTGTGCTCTGTTGCATTTACCCAGCATGGCGAAAGCACGCTTTCGCAGGGCCCTAGCTCGTAAGGGCCAAGGAATGAACAAAGCCGCTGAAATTGGTACGTAAANTAATTTACATCCTCTCCGAACTCTGTGGCTCACTGATTTCGCTCTTAGATCTCTTGGTCCTCGCTAAGAATCATCCAGACCTAACTGAGGCTCAAGAAGAACTTATCAAGGTCCGCTGGCAGAAGAAGAAGAATGGAGACGGTCAACGAGCTGAACCGAATTACGATGAAGAATTTCCCCCTTTTGATGGCGAAGAGTGGGACCCTCCTATAGATTCCGACTCCGAGGAAGCTAGACACACTACCAACGGCAAGGCCTGCAAGTTTCATAACCACGGTGGTTGTTCCAAGCGTGCAAGATGTGGGTATAGCCATGCTCCCGACAATAAGAGTGTTCGCGACGAATTGTGTGTATCTTCTTATCGTTTCAAAATTAGTTTCTCATATGTCGCTCAGAGGTCAAAATGTTTGCATTGATTACCTTCTTGGCTCATGCAAACTTGAGCAAAGCTGCTCCTACGCCCACTCAGTCACCTATCTCCTGGAAGGCTGGTGGAGCTCATTGAAGGAGGTCAACGCCGCCAAAGTGCTTCACAGTGCCATAAACAACCCTGACTACTCTGATCCCCTTACAATGAAGAAACTCGAGAATACATCTCAATTCGGTCGACTCAAAAAAGCGCGCGACTATCGGTCGGAGCTCGACGCCTATAGCGCCCTATCTGCAGACGTTCTCAAATCGAGACTCAAGGACAGGTCGAACGACAAGGCCACCTCACTTACCCAGAACGACAGATTTGTCCTTACAATTTGCTTAGAAGACGAAGAGACATTCAGCGATATCAATGCTCACCTGCTCAAGGCTCTCAAGTCACAGATCAAGGTCGTCTGTGCCAGGAACGTCGCCCAAGCAGTTACCTACCTCGGTGCTCCAGAGCTGACCGCCGTCATCGTAGGTGACGCCGGTATCGTTGACCGGAAGAACTCCGATGTCACCTCGAAGCTAGTTGACTATGTCAAACGTGGCGGCTCGGTGGTTTTTGGCGGCCTGTTCCCCACCTTCGTCTCTAGCTCTGCTTTTCGACAATTCTTCTCCGGGAATTTCGGGTTGAATTGGGAGTACGGGTCATACTTCCGGACAACGTTCTTTAAGAATACCGGGAACGACATTGTCAAGGACAACCCATCACTTGACAAGTCATATAGCATGAAGGCTCTTCACGTGAAGGGAATCAACGCTTCTTCGGCGTTATACAAAGCCAACGAGACGTCGCGCACACAGTCTGCCGTTTTCCGGCCTACTCCTGTTACCGACTTTAGCGAGTCTCCCGCTGTCAGCGCACGGGTTGGGAAGGGAATTGTTAGCTTCTTGGGCGATGTCAATGCGGAAGATAGTTCGACAAAAACCATCCTAGCCATGCTGGATCTCCTGGATAAGCCCCTCCCTGCCCCTTCAGCTCCTAAAGTCCAAGCACCCACCCCTGTTCCGATACCAACACCTGCCGAGACACCCATGCCAGAATTATTTACCCCCATGAAATCTAGTGGCAAAAAGAAGGGAGGAAAGAAGAAGCAAAGCACGCCGTCTATTGCATCACCTCCCCCAAGCTCACCCTCACCGTCAATCCAATCTTCTGTGGCTTCGCGAAATGCAGGAATATCGGCTTTACCTCGTGAAAAGTGTTTCATTATGCAGCTTACCTTGGAGTACGGAGACGTTGTGGACGGCGTCTGTAAATCGTATATTGACGCACTCCGGGTCAAGATGGATGTCAGGAAAATTACTTCGGAGACTAGGGCCAAGGAATTACTGCGCTCACAGTACATTTCTGGGATCTTCGTGACAGACCCCGGTCTCACCGACTCGGCCCGCGCAAACTTGCTGAAAGCGATAGTCGAATATATTTCGGGTGGAGGCACCGTAGTCTTCGGCGGCGCCTTTGCATCCTTCGTCCAATACCCCGATATTACGCCTCTCTTCTCCAACTTCGGTCTCGATTGGCGCGCCGGAGCATACACCCGCGACTCCCTCGAATGTAATATGGACGAAAACGAGCTAGTTGAGACGAATACCTTCCTTCCCAACAAAATCTCCATCAAAGGTCTTTTCCTAGCTAACGTCGACACAGAAGAGATCGTGTACACCCCAACTGGCGCAGGTGTAAGCTCCCGCACCGAGTCACCGATCGTGTTCTCGCGATTCCGCAATGGGCACGTAGGTTACATCGGTGACGTCAACGCCGACAAATGCACAACACCAAGTCTACTTGCCATGTTTGATCTTCTCAAGCCTCACCATGTGGCACCAAAACCCCGACCTCACAAATTCGTCATTGTCCTCACTCATTTCGATACTATTGAAGAATACCAACAAACACCTTTGTTCCAAAAATTGAAAGAACGAAACGTGGAAATCATAACAGACGAACGACTTTCGGATCCGAGGATCTCAGATCTCTTCACCTCGCGTGATCTTCTCGGAATCTTAATCCTCGACGACATGTTTTCCATTCCGGAACGAGAATGGTTAGGACATCAAGTTGCTGTCTATGCTTGGTCGGGAGGTACCGTGGTCTTCGGCGGAGATTTTGGTGTTATGACAACCCCGGATGAATTCGAACGCTATCTCACGAATAACTTTTGTCTTCCGTGGAAGATATCCAGCGCGACCGAATTGTCGGTACGGCTGAATGGAGACAATGCCTTGATTAGGGGGTTACCGTCCTCAGCGCAGCAGGAACATGTGTACGCCGAAGGGGTCTTTATTCATGACGTTAGCCCTGAGGATATGGTGTACAAAAGTCAACCGGGGCTTGGACCTGAAAGGGCAACGCATGTGCCTGTAGCATATGCGGGAGTCGGAAAGGGTCATGTTGCGTTTTTTGGGAACGAGGAAATCACTGAGCTAGACACCGCTTTAACCTTGGCAATGATGAAACTTTGATAGCATTATCGACCTCGAGCATTTATTCTTTGGGACTTTAGTTACTCGCTTATGGTTCTGATTCTACAGCTTTCAATGAGTACTCATTCGTTTTTAATTACTACACATTCATAGGAAGGAGCATGCGTAATACACACAAGGAAATTGATTGCGTTCAAAATCATGGTACGTTGGGAGATTGGTATCGGATGATTGGGTATAGGGTCGAATGCGGGGTTATAGGCGGTCAAGAAAGTTCATGATCGTGAGGTATCGTCATCATATGTCTGTCTTTCTACGCTTTGAGAGTGAAGGCAGCCCAGATGAAGGTCTACTTGAGCTGCTCGCCGCAGACTTTGTTGAGTTTCTAGAATTCTCGATTTTCTATGAATAGCGATAAGTGGGAAATCAACACATGTCCACAGATGGTATTCCGGCGACTTACGGAGAATGGTTGTGGCCGTTCGACAATTAACGAGTCATCCGGATCCGGGGCCGGTGTTTTGGGCCGTTTCGTGGCTCGCTAGTTATGGTGTTGGGAAATAGCAAACAGCAAATAGCAACCATATACGGAACCGTTTCTCACGCTTAGGAAGCTCAACTGACGTCTCCAGGCGACTCCTCCTTGCTCTAGAATCACATTCAAATGAATTTTGAGCTCCTGATCGTACTCGGCCCACGGTAGGC
>JANIEX010001057.1:0-14218 GCA_027627405.1 Leucocoprinus birnbaumii | reverse complement strand
TCAGGATGCAACAGCCGCATTGAATATCATTGAGTCATGAATTACAGATGCACATTGTGATCGATCTTCAATGACTCTTTGCTCCAGAAAAAGGCGGGAAATCTCAGCAAAATAGCACTGTATTGCACTGAAATATATCCACGTACAATGAATAGAGAAACCGCCGAAACAGGGCGAGACTACGAGGCGTCTCTTCGAGGAGGTCGAGAGAGCGGCGTCAGGTGACCTTCGGGTGGCAGTCGGGTGGCACATCGGGTGGCAATCCGATCGTGGCAGTTTCCAATTCTCACATGTCCTCGAATATCGATGCATGAGCCCAGTAGCACATCTAGGCTACAAGCTGGTCATCCGCTACGAACATTTCCGGTCATTCCGAATTTATAATGGGACTATGAATAGAAAGTTTGAGACACCCACGAGAAAGCAGCCACATGGCTTTTTTCGTTAAGAAGTTTAGTGGCTTTTCGTGACGTTTGCCGCTCATGCAACAGTTTCATAAACATCGGCGTCAAAGTAATCATAGATGCGCACTACGCTTGTGTGATCGATATTTCCCGAAAAATACATGAACTGAACGTTGCGGAATTAACTTAGATCTGCTTAGCCAAGGGTATCCACAGTGAAAAGATGTCCTGGTACAAATTGGTGGCAGGATACTATGATCACGCTCTTCAGCGTTCAACTGTTCCACCTCCTGCTCCAGGTTTCTTGTCCTCATTCTCGTTCCATCAAGGGTCAGACCCAAAACTCCATTATCCACCAGCTCCCAGAGAATGTACTATCACGAGACTGTTGATGTTATCTTGTGAGAGGGCTACTTGTGACTATCGATCATTCTCGAGATATCTCGGGTTGGCAGTGACCAAGGACCACTTTAGGGTGGGAACGACTTGATATATGAGTGGAAGGCATAGACCAACGAAGAACAAAGCTAGAGCTGATTGGGCCAGGCAAATTTCTTCCAACACACCATCTACATGCTCCACGCGAGGCCTGCGGAATCCATTCGTTACGGTACTTATATATATGCATCACAGCTATAACGATACGGGCTCCAACTTAACGGGCAGAGGTTCACACAGGAGAGGACGGGCGGAGAAGTCGACGGTCGCTGAAGCGCGTGGTGCTTGAGTGGGAGGATAATGGATAGGCTTAGGGTTACATCTAATTCCGCGTCTTGTCTCGCACGTCTCGTCTCCGACATTCTCTCCCTGTCAAGCATCTTGCACTGACGAGTCGCAGTCCAGTACGATGTCAGAGAAATACCGCATCATGAACAAGATGGCTCGAAGTATGTATGACCAGTGACGCGAGAAAATTAGTTGGAGGAGGATATGGTAGGTGAGATGACCAGCTTTCAGTGGATTGGAGTGACGGAGAAGTCATGTCTTGACGCGGAGGCAATGCCGCTACCTAGGATCTGTCAAGGGCAAAAGAGAGATCGACTGCACAGGTGCGCACGAGGCAGTATTATAGGTTATGCGTGCGAGCAGCAACGCGATTTATGGTAGCACAAACTCGATGGATGGGACAATCATGTAGATGCTAAAGACATACAGTGCCTTTGTTTCAGCATCTCTTCTCGTCACATCTCCGAGTTTCTCTCCCTTTGCATCCCGGCACGACGTCATGGAGAGTCGAGACAGCGCATCATACACGAGCCTTTGACATCGGTATGGTCTGCGAAGTAAGACGTTAAGATAGATATCGTAGTTGAGAGGAACGGACAACGACACGACGTAGGATCTGTCAGACGGAAAACAGATCGACTGCACAAGGTCCTGCGTACGAGGAGCGACGCGAGTCGACGCCGAAGTGATGATGGCTGGAGTTAACGCGTCAGATGAGGGACTTGGGCAAGAGCCAATCACGGAAGCTCGGAGTTCAGAGATCGCGGGGTCTTCCGGCTGTGGAGTCGGGCCGAAGTCGCCACTCTGGATGTTCTGCCCGCGTTGCCTCCTTGTTAGCGTCGTTGACCCGACTTCGACGTATATCCTCTAAACCAAAATACAACTATCCCATTATTGGCCTCAACCTCAACTTCTCTGCCCATGCCGCCTCCCTCACGTTTCGCGCCTCGCTACCCGACCCCTCTACGGGCATGAGCTGCACCATTGCGTCCACCTAACCTGTACTCATGGCACGGGCCACCATATCACGTATGCATTGCGCCAAAGGGACTTAGCGCTCGCACATGCGGCCGCCGTGCGATCAAGCTTGTGAAGTGACCCAAGAGCAGCGGAGGTCGAAGTAGTCTAAGCATGTTAGCCTTCTGGGTGAAGTGGGCTAACGAGTCACTGTACGGAACCCTTCACTCAGCTAGCTTGGCCATTTTTTCTAAGTACTTACAGCGGACATTCCATGCCGTCCCCGCTCTCACCGCTTGTGTGCAGACACCGACCCACGTCTCGTCCGTAATTAGACCAGGCCTTATCCACTACCACTCCAGCGCACCCGTGATTATCCGTGGACGATGAACGAGTTGCGCTTGTGGTCTTCTCGCTTCCGACCAGGCTTTCAGGATATCATTTCGCGAAGGGATAACAGCCACCTCAACGCACCTGGATCCTCCCTCGAATAGTGAAGACGATAGATCGCGTTCTACGTCTCTGGAATGTTGGTGCTCTCAAATTAGCGTGATGAAATCCCAGAAGACGCTAGTGATGACTGCTCGAGATGACTCACGGTGATGCTGGTCCTACTCACTCTTATTGGATAGCCCTCTGAAAACACTGGTTCTATCTACAAAGTCAAGATGAAGACTCACGTAGTTCCCTCTCATCACATTGTGTTCATTGATAAATGATGAAATAGCCTCCGATCACTGAGTTTCAAGCGCTCGGACCGACCTGCCAAGACATATTGGCCATTTTAACCCTCGGTCGCTTGGCAACCCAACAACCTGATGGATCAAACGGATCTACCAATGCTCATTAAAAGTGCGATCGTTGCAGCGGCCGACCTTCCTGATAGGAACCTGTGTGCAGCGACGTTGAAGTAAGTATTAATAGACCGTCTGGTGGTTCCTGGCCTGCATTTCTCACAAAATTTGTTTTTGAATAGCCTACCACAGCAAATAACTTGCCTACTACCAGCAAAATACCAGCGTAGAAGAAGACCGAGATTGATTAAGGGGACGCAGATTGATTTAGAGGCGCAAGCACCGGTAAAACTATCAGAATAACACTTACACTACTACTTTTACCAGAAGTGAGCTGAGGTATGGCCAGGAACAGTTACCTGCTCTCAGTATCAGATCAACAAATGCGCATGAGTCTATCTTGACGACGGGACTAGAGCATCTGTCATCCTGAGTATGATGGTAATAAAATCTTATGATGTTGTTCGAACATCAACTTAAGTGCCGTTGGCGAAGGCACACAGGAAAAAGGGAAAAAAATATATAACAGCTCCAAATTAGCTCAATGCCTTGCCATTCGTTCTTCTCCCCCTCTTCTCTTGTTTCTTTTCTTTCTTGGGCATTACCGCATCCCCTAGCTGGGACGGTCTTCTTTGTTTTATCAAATTCTTAATTTCGTTCCTTATTCACCTATACTTTTGTTGCATTGATCTGCACAGATTAAATTACGATGTCGTCTACTAAGCTATCACAAACCCTACTTCCCCTCATCCTTCTCTCCTCTTTCCTTCAGCTCGCTCCACAGGTCAATGCGGCAAATGATTGGTCTCAACCTTGCTTCTCTGGTGTTTGCTATTACGATCTCCCAGAGTCTCAAACCGGGCCATCCGGAACACTCAAGATTGTACGTCCTAAACACTTCTCCAAATTTGAGGATAGTCACTGATACACTAACGAAAAACACATGTAGTGGGGAGATAATTATGCCATCGCAGATATCACAACAGCAGGCGGATGGGAGATACTTGAGTGTGACCCAAACAGCCTGGCTCAAGACATCAGGATCGTCTGCAAGAATGCCGATTCATCCGGTGGATGCTCGAATTTGTTTGCTACACCTAGCACCACAACCACTCAGCGTACGGCATCGTCTTCTACCTCAGCCTCAGTGGGTACTAATGCGGATGTACTAGTGGAGGCCTCTGGGCCTGCTTCAATACAAGGGGCTCTTGGGAAAATGGTTCGGTTGCCCGAAAACGTAAATATGCCTTATACCTGTGCTCAAATAAACTTAGACTTATCAATCTCGTTTAGTGCGGGAAGTCTGCGTTTGCCAGAATTTCCAACATTTACATCCCAACGAATCAGTCAATTCCCGCGTCGGTTTCTCGTAGACTAGTGACTCGAGATGAAACTGGAACGAAACCACAAGTTAAGGCCATCAGCGTTGATACGGACTTTGATAAGGAGAGTGTGCCGAAGTGAGTCCCGTTTGCTTTATTTCTGGTAAATGGTCGATGTATCTCTCTTGAACCTTAGATACGGTCCTGTCAACTTCGCGGTTGTCGCCGCTAACCGTCCTGGAGCAACAGTAAAAGGAGACCTAGACACGTCAGACTTGGTTAGACAAGCACGAAGATCACTTAGTAGTGTTTACGCCCCACGCGGGTTCAACCCGTTCGACAACTCTTTCGACTTCGATAAGTCATTCAACTTCCATCCCTTCACAGTGGATCAGTCCTTCAGCTTACCGATCAATGAAAAGTTGGACTGTTCTTCTAATCTGCCTGTGGGTGGTGTCGATGGGACGGTAGGGGTAAATGGAGAAATTGAGATGAACGTGAATACAAATATTCGCTCAACAGTGAGCTTAGGGGTCATAGCTTCTGGCAAGATTGTCCCTCCCTCATTTGACAACTTCGACCTCACAAGTGGTATGTTTGGCTTTTTACATCATTGGATGAATTTTTACTCACCAGATATGACCGTTCTCAAGATTTTTCCGCGATTCTGGATAGTTCTTTCACAGTCAATGCCGGGGTTGGTGGCGATATCGACACGGGAAAAATTCAGGTGTTTGGGCCTGTTGAGGTTCCTGGACTGGGGTTTCATGGGTATGTCGTTTGTCTCACGACTTTCTGACCAGCTGAATGAATGGTATTCACAGAATATTCTCTATTGGGCCAACCTTCGAGGTCAATGCCCAAGGGAAGGTATCACTCGACTTAGACCTTGATATGACTGTGGGAGTGAAGTGGACGGTTGATTCCGCTCAGTTCACGTTCCCCGATGGAGGAAGTACTAAGGATAACTCCTTCAAGCCTGCTGATACGCGTAAGTCTGGAGCCCTATTGTGGATCAGACTAAAATGACCAATTTCTCCACAATGCAGCTTTCCAAATCACTGTGCAGCCCTCCGGAGCATCGACTGGAAGAGTCGAGCTCCATCTGATTCCCAGAATCAACTTGGGGATCAGCGCGGCGGGCGGCACGGTGAGCGCAGGCGTGTTTATAGACCTTGATGCATCTGCCACTGCCGTCATCTCTGGTACAGCTACTGATACCCAGCAGAGCGTCAGTGTGAAGCGTGATGCACCATCAATTAGGGGGAGCGGACCGATCGGGGGAGCTTTCCTGAGCCAAAAAAAGAACCCCTCAATTAGTCCCTGACTCGGGCAGTGATACAAGTTCGGGTGCACCCTTTAGTGGTTGCCTTGATACGACAGCTGGCCTGTCGGTGAACGTCGGCGCAAGTGGGCACTTCTTCGATATTTTTGACGCCTCGAAATCTTTCCCTTTGTTCAACAAAGATTTCAATATATTCCACGTTCGTATCCATATTTCCTTACGCACTCAAAGGCTCTAACCTGGGATCCAGCAATGTTTTGGTGAAGCAAGCCAGCCCGGACGGCGCAGCGACATGATTCCGAAACGAACACTTCAAACTCCTACATCACCGATTGCCAAAAGAGACTTGAAATGCAATTCCGGAAATGGGGGTACTCCAACGCAGTTGGCTACCACTCTGGTACCCGCAACCCAGTTTGCGTAGTGTCTGGTGAACTGTTGCTTAACGTGCTATATCACGACAGGTTCCCTCTCTTTTGTATCTCCGGTTTATTCATTTAGAGATTTTCCCCCTTTCTCTTTTTGATCAGCTCAATTACAGGTCTCGCGGTGCCAAGGTACATTTGCCAAGGCGTTATCTCAAGAATATGTACTGTACAGTGGGACCAGGAACAGAGATATGATATCCTTCACTCATTTCAACAGATTCACAGCCTCCTACTAGATGCCACTATCGGGTATTTCTGCGATTATTGCGGGAACATCTAAGCCAGACTGTCAATAACGTAGGAGATAAAAAGCCCTTGAAAAGCGCTACTTTATTAACTCCAGGATGGCTACAATGAGTAACCGTGGTTATCATAATCACAATTATCATTGTCGTGATTGCTCTTGGCAAGAATGGCTAAAAGGTCTAAGAGTTGGAAAAGAGTTAGAGCTGCCTGACGTTCTAAGAATCTGGGTGCGAAACTGACATTATACATCTCTCATGTCCAATGGTCTATTGCCGTGCATGTATAGCTTGAGTGACATGCTGTAGATAAACGGTTTCTTCACAGAGGTATTAAACCAATCAGAATTGCGCGCTGCGTACGTGTAATTAGATTTTAAAATCGTCCTTCGTGTGCTGATATCATCAATGGAGATCTTTCACCGCTGTACGGGACCAAAATATACAACCATCAAGATGTTTTCGCGAGCAAGGTATAGCCACCGAATCACAAATGTCCAGTTCACGGTAAGCGTAAGGTGAAGTCCCGTGATATTGAGAAGATGGCGATATATGAATGCCTATAGGCGCCCTATGTAAGCCGCGAGAGGACATGGCTTGACTCGTTGGCTCGTTGAGTTACCAATGAATGATGGAACATGACTTACAAGTCATGATGTTTCAATAGTCGGACGGAGACCCTGGTGCTTACGCTGATAGCACAGGCGCCGGCTCAAGACATCAGGTATGCCCCACGCGATGGGTACCAAGGAGCTATCGGAGTCATGGGTGGCGATTTACTTCAATGGAAGTGATCCGGCGGGCCCTACATCTGCCTCCTCCTCTAGACACCTTGTCATCGTTCTATCAACTGTTCGGTCCCAAAGCCCAAATATCCACCATAGCCTCCAGAGTCTACCATGATGCGACTGTCGATGTTGGTTCGCGAGAGTTACTTCCAATTGTCGATCGTCCTTTGAGTATCGCAGGCTGGTCAAAACTAGGACCATATTACTAGTGGGAGCGACCTGCTCTATGAGCAGGAGATATAGGCCAGCGGAGTAGAAAACTCGACTATGGGAGAGGACAGGCAAGTCGACGGCCACTGGCGTAGACAGCGTAATGGAGGGGCGACCATGTACAATTCGAGAATGCACCACATCTCGTTTTCGCCATCTCGTCTCGTCTCGTCTCGGGCGTTCTCTCACTGGAGATATCCTGCAAGGCTGCATTGCGCAGTAGCAGCTTCATATGAGGACATGGAGGAAGCGCACCAGGCACAACAAGCTTCAAGGTAGGCATGGCCTGCGAGGCAAGATGTTGAGAGTAGCTGAGGAAAGGTATGGACCCCGAGAAGATAAGACTCCAACGGACGGGAACGGCTTCTAGGGGAGTGAGTGGACGCGAAAAGTCGTGGCTTGACATGGAGGCAATGACACGACGTAGGACCTTCACCGGAGAAAGAGAGTGAACGCGCCTCCTTGAGAGTGTGTACACATGATAGATCCTGCGTGCGAGGAGCGACCCGAGTCAACGCTAGCAGGACGATGGGAGGAGCCAACCCGCAAGATGAGAGGCGAATGCGAGAGCCAATCATAGAGGTCTTCTCGACGGCTAGTCGGCCCGGGGTCCCCGCCGGGTGTTCGTCCGGGTCGCGTCCTTGCTGGCGTCGTGGGACTCGTTGTCCTCGACTTCCGCCATCGAACTAGTCATACCCAATAATACCTCCTGCTTGATGTGCTCTGCGTCTGCCATCTCGTCATGCTTCAAACAGTCTCGCCTTCCGACTCCTCCACCGGCATGAACTCCATCGTTGCGTCGGCCTGACTTGTGCTCATCACAAGTCCACCATACTATACCTGCGTCATCTCAAAGAATATTTGCTCTCACATATGCGCACGCTGCACAATGGGTCCAAGAAACCGACTTTAGGTCGGTGGAGGTCGAAGTAGCCGTGCCAGGGTGAGGTGAATGACAGGCCAACGATTGGGGCTGACTTTTCTAGGTACTCACGGCGGGCATCCCAGACCCTCCTCCTCCACTCTCACCACGCGTGTATCAACACCGACCCAACCTCCCCGCTCTCTCGTGCATTATGAGATGCATCTCTGGCGTGTCACACCCTTATCTGCTCCACTGCGTCCGGACCTGATAGTGCACGATGGACGAGTCATGTTCGTGGACTTTTCGCTTCTCGGTCAGGTCTTTAGGCTATCTCGCAATGGGATAAACAACTGAGTTACCTCTACATCCCTGGGTCCTTCCTCACATGACGATGAGGATCGATCGTTTGCTTCACAATAAATCAACAATATCTTCCCTGGTCTATTTTTTTCCCGACGTAGAAGCCGAAGATTCAGCTGCAAGATCAGTGTGCAACGCGCCCAATCAAACGTCGGCCAACCAGTGATGTCAATGTCCTGGAATCGATTCAAACACACTGGACTTCGTACCGGTTCACATCCAAACGAAGATGACGCGGCTGACTTTGCTAAACCTCTTCCTTTCCACGTGAACGTTTACCATGGATTTGGAACTCCGGGTTCTCGGTGAAGCGTCGGACCATGTTGAGATGCTCCGCGTCTTGGGGCGTGTTGCCTGAGGTGCGGTATCGACGACAACTTAATAATTCTTTTTTCTGATTTATCCGTTTAGAGATTTTGCCCCTTTTTCCTTCTTGACTGCAGGTTCTGCGGTGTCAAGGTACAATCATAACGACGTTCTTCCAAGATTATGTACTATACATGGAAACTAGGAACACAGATACGGTGCTCTTCGCTTATTGGAACAAAGCCTCGGCCTCCTTCGCTACTTGAGCTATGGTCTCCTTCTTCAAACGGTCGATGACCGAAGCGCGAGGACGGAAGTTACGCGCGTTGAATTCTATAGTCCGACTCAACCATGAAGTTCTTGTTTGAAATACTATCACATACCTCCGGTAATGCCACTCTGGTCTTCCTGCACAAACAAGTAACGTGCGCTAGCAGACCAAGCAGTCAACTTGATACGATAGACCTAGTGAGTTTTCCCCGATATATAAGAACCACTGAAGGAATACAATTTATTACAATCACCTTGAAATATGGATGAGCTTCATCGGGAAAACGAAGAATGCCAATGTCAACAAGAGTCTTCTCATGGTGTTCATTCTTGTAGAACAAGGTTTCGAAGCTGTCAACCGTCGCACCGGTCTGGGCGACGATCTTACCCAAAACGTTGATGTCAATCTTGGTGGAACCCAGAACGTCCGGGTCATTGATGAATTTCTGGAACCAAGTCTCGACCTATAAAGGTACGTGTTCAAACGAATACAGCTGTACGGGTAGATAAAACAGACCTCTTTGACAATTGCAGCATCCGGGGACCCATCAAACTTGAAAGCATTGACCTTGGACGGCTTAATGAGCTTGTCCGCACGGTCGATCTTCCCATCATCAGGCTCGATGAGGGAGTTCTGCATCAAAACAGATATGACTTCATCCCAGGTCAGAGCGCGCTGTACGTCTGTACGCTTCTTCTCGAGGGCACGCATAGTACCAGCGATCATGAATTTGAGCTTCTCATCAAGGGCTTTGACGCTCTCTGAATTGATGTTCGCAAACGAGGGAGCGATGCCGACATGAAGATAGTCGTCGGCAGTCGAGTCCTTGACGTTACACTAGATATGTGGGGGATGAGTGCGCTTCAGTCAGTACAGACGTAAAATCAGGATAAATATGAATCGACCGACTTGGGAGAAATCAAAGTCCTTGATGACATTTGAGACCCCTTTCATAATCTCCGGGCCAAAAACAGCAGCGAGAGTTGCAGCCATGACTTAGTTAGGTGGTTTGAGTTGTGAGAATGGGATGTGGTACAGGCTTGAATAGGATGGGTGAACTCTTATATATATTCTCTTACGGTCACAAGGCCCTGGGCGTAGCTGTTTCGGCTCACGCTTAGACGATCAATCCTGTACCACCGTTTCCATTTCCTCCCATACACCCAAGACATGTCAGTTGACTGGTACAGAAATGCACTCAGGCCCCTCGAATGAAGAGCAAATCAAATATTAGGCACCGTCACTAGTGCCTTGCTTTTGGATAATCACAGTGGAAAATGGAAGATTAACGTGAGTCCTTTGCATTGTCACTTAGACTTTTGGTGCGGGCGTGCTGAGCAAAGCGCTCCGATTCGTGGTAACTGCAGATACACAATAACGGGCTTACTATTATCCCGGCCTCCTGAGTTCTTATCATTTCTAGAAACTTTGGAGTGGCACTCAGAAGTGGTGCTATAGTGAAATATCCATGAAACTCGCGGGATATTGCCAGGTGGAGGAATATAGTAGAGGGCCATTGACATTTTGACGTATCATCATAACGTGTAACGTCTGCGTTAGGGCACATTGAGACTAGTAAAGGTTATGTGTAATCGTAGGTCAAAGAGCTTATACAAACCTGCAGTCGTGCCAATGAGTTTTCGCAGCCAATATCTGACGGACCTCGCAACTGAACCGGATGGCCGAGCCCTGAGAATATCATCATTGCTCTAAGTGATGCACTGAGGTAATCGTCCTCCAGACGCCCAGCAAAGTTGTTTCCCCTCCTTGTGACCCTTCGCGTCGAATCAAACTTTGTATATATAATAGGTATAAGTTACAAGCATAGAAAATTTAGTTTTCAAGTTTCTGGGAGGTGTTGACGGTGCTCTACACTGACATCTTCGAATTTTCGAAATTTTAATAGTTCGTCGAACCTGAGCAAAAATTAGATTGGATGATCATGCACGCCATCTTAATCATGACTACAACCGCGTTGCGATGGATAAACCAGTAAATTTGCGATAGAAAGAATGCATTCAAACGAAGCTCAAAAGCGCGACTCACAGGAGCGGAGCATTGATTGTCTCATAATGATCATAGAACAGTCTGACACAAAAATGGAGACACGGAGGCCCTGAATATGTCCAGTCTGATTATCACACTAATCAGAGGACGATTCTGCGTGCCAGATGTCCGATCAATTACGATTATCATGTTACTCAACCTCAGCGGTGTACAAAAATTTGGCATCTCAAAAATGGTGCCTCGACGATGATTGCATGACTAGCATTTACGGCTTGTTGTATATGTAGTTCTCAATAGTATTACCCGCTCAATACTAAGATGTTGCCTTTTCATCAGGAGCCACATAGGCACGATTCGCTCCATAACCGCTAACGAAGGAGCCAAGTTCAATGATGAGTGATGAACGCAGTGTTAGAATTTATCTAGAACTCATTATGAAATGATTTTGAGCAAACGAACTTTACGCATGCTCTAAAGCACGCCGACGAGTGTGGATGAGTTGTGTCCGTCAGCTTCCACCTCTGTAGCCCCTCAAAGTTTGCAACAATAGCATGAACCAGGGGAAACTCAGTCCCTGCCGATCGACCTTCTCAAATGCAACCAGAACTTGGGGTTTGCCCTCTAGAATGACTCTATCTTAGAAGTGGGGCATTGATCGATGCACTCCCCTTGGTCGCAAGAGGTCCCTCCCCTCCGAGTCGCAAAATGGAGAGAAAATTGATTTCAGTAAGGAAGAATCTCAATCAATCCAGAGTGTCGATAGAGTTTAATTCCCTACGAGAGGTTGATGCATTCCAGGGCACGGCTGGGGGTGGGGTTTTGTACATCAATTGTCATCTGAAATGGAGCTTCCCAGGGCCCTCGCCCCGCCTTCACATGAGGACGGGCAGCCAAACACATGGTTTGACACAAAGAGAGCAAGGTAGTGGTGCCATAACCTGTGGTAGGCTGCCTAAATTTGGAGTAGTAGGAAGTATAAAACCCTAGCACCTTTCCCTCCTATCTTACACTCAGTTGAATCACTCTCACTGAATTGAATCTTCATAATCCACACAGTCATGGCTCTGCTTGCTCCTGTTCTCTCTAGTGTTTTTGGTCCGTCAGGCGCCAAAGGCATTGGTAACCTCGTCAAGAGCTTCGACTTTTCCGAGGTAAGCTCGTTCTTCACTAGATTCACCTTGATTTCATTCCGGGAAAATCTGTTACTTTCACAGATTAACGTGAAGGACTCTACCGTGGATGACTACCTCCACGTCGGTCTCGCACCTTCCTACGGTAAACTCGACAAAGAGAGTATCAAGAAGATGGACGAAAAACTCAAGGTCATTATTTCCGGCACCATGCATGCCTTGGAGAAGAAGCGCGCGGAGGTGAAGCGTGCACTTACTTGGGAAGAAGTTATGTCAGTTATGATGCAGAACTCGCTCCTTGAGCCTGCCGATGGAAAGGTTGACCGTGCCGACAAGCTCATTAAGCCGTCAAAGGTCAATGCTTTCAAGTTTGATGGATCCCCAAACGATACGATCGTCAAAGAGGTCAGTCACTATCAAAAGGTTTTTCAAGAACCAGTGAATAATTTGACGTGCCTCCTAGGTCCAATCGTGGTTCACCGGATTCATTAATGACCAGGACGTTCTAGACGCTACAAAGATCGATATCAAAGTCATGGGCGAGATCGTTGCTCAGACTGGAGCAACTGTCACCAGTTTTGAAACTTTCTTTTACAAGGAGGAACACCATGAGAAGACTCTCATTGATATCGGAATCCTTCGCTTCCCCGATATCGATCACCCTTACTTCAAAGTGAGTGGTGTCCTTAATAATATCCGCAGTGGAGGAAGTCTGACTGATTCATGAAATACAACCCAGGTCTATCGAATCAAGGTAACTGCTTGGTCTGCTTCCGCCCGTTTTCTATTTGTGCAAGAGGACCAGAGCGGTATCACTGGAGGTGCGCAGCCACTTCCGAGTCAACTTCCTCTGAGCAATGCCGTAACTTCTGATGTAGAATTTAATGCGCGCAACTTCCGCCCTCGCGAATCGGTCATTAGTGGACTCAAGAGGGAGACACTGGACCAAGCCGTGAAAGAGGCTGAGGCTCTCTTTGGTTAAGTTGGACGACCTATATCGCTGCAGAACGTCCAAGCCCTTCGTATGTTGTTGCTTGCATCAAGTACCTTTCGCCTGTAGTTCGAAGTATCTATGAAACAATTGTTGATTTTTGCTATTCGTTAAAAAGAGGAAAATTGACATAGGAAGCATAATTGAGACTACAATGCTTGAACCTACGGTGAAGATTGACGCTAAAAGGACATGCGTGATCTTATTTAGCATCATAGGCTGAGCTCTAACAAGGAACTTCCACAACCAAAGGTGATAGTAGTGAACGCGCGTGCCACGTACCACGTATGGCTACGAACATTGAGCTACTCCAAGCATTATCACTCTCCCTAGCATTCGTCAATTATCATTGCCATAGGGCGAAAATGCGCTATTTAATCTATCAGTAAAAGAGATAGACGCGAGGTAGCTGGGTGTACGTATGCGTACTATTGCGGCCTATCGCGACTCAAAAAGGGAAAGGGAAAGCGCCAATACCTGGACATTGGTGGACTGGGCGTGATGTCGGCGAATAAGAGACAGAGCCGAGTTGCAGCTACTCACTGGACCAAGGGCGAGCCCGGGTGCTCTCGATATGGCGAGGTTGCTAATAGATTTGACGGAGTAGATAGCTCGATCATAGGAGAGGACGGACTAAGAAGTCGGGAGTCGCTAGGTATGTGGCTCCGAGCTCTTAGCCGGACAGTGGGTGGAACGACCATACATAGCCGAGGATCCGCTGCACCTCGTCCTCAACATCTCGTCTAGTCTCGTCTCCGACTTTCTTTCCCTTCAATTATCCGACATGCAGCAGTAGCAGCCCATACGAGGTTATGGCGGAAGCACACCACGCGCAAGGAGCCTCAAGGGAGGTATAGACGGCGAAGCATGGCATTGAAAGTAGCTGAGGAAAGGTATCGACATCGCGATAGAGCGGCCTCCAACGGATGGAACGGCGAACAGCTTCTGCGGGAGTGGACGGGGAAAGTCATAGCTTGACGTGGAGGCAACGACGCGATGTAGGGGCTTCAACGGAGAAAGAGAGATTGACTGTGCGGGCACAGACGAGACCAGTGAGCCCCCGGGCCCCGGAGATGGTGAGATGATGCGTGCGAGGAGCGACGCGAGTTGACGCCAGCCAGATGGCTAGTCG